>BGPR01001987.1:92734-153159 GCA_013235015.1 Araneus ventricosus | reverse complement strand
TCCAAAGTTATTACACCAATTCAGCGTCTTCTCAATATGCTCGACCTTAGGCATATAGGTTATCTACAATGCTTCAGCCAGGATTTCCAAAGCCATGAAATCATTTCCTGGGAGATTTTTCTTACCCTCTTGTATCTAAATAGTGTTTTGAAGGTCCCTCAGCACCAAAACTCTTTGCTTATCAGTTTGTTTCAAGATGTTCCACTTAGGAAATGAGCTCACATGATGCAGCATCAGGACATTTGGCTCCATTGACATGGCCTCGGCAATTCCACTTACGTCCATGATAAAATTTCTGGGTGATCTAATTCTGCATGTAGTGGAGCAAATCCTGATGGAAAACAGCATCACCATTTAGATTTCAATATGCAGTAATCATCCTTAGAAGGGCTTTAATATCTTACCTTGTAATGTAATACTCAGAATTTATTTTGGCCCCAGGTTGCCTAAACCATGGTTTAGTAACACCATTAAAGTGAGAATACCCATCAGCCTTTAAGGATGAGAGGCTGTGTTGACAAGATCTAACTCTAAACACATATTCTGAAAGCCCGCGATAAGATAAATAAACCTTAAAGTTTAGCATTGTATGGATAGATGAATCAAGTTTCATCAGTTGTAATGAACTTCGCTATCTGTCCTTACAGAGAAGCAATAGAGTGGCCATGAGCGTTGCCTCCCTAATCTGCAACAATCTCATTTCAAGTGATGACATTTAGGTTTTTTATGGCATTTTTTTCTTTAACGTGTATTTTTTAGTTGATAGCTTACAACTTGCTGAGGCTCATTGGGAAGCTTTGTATGCTTGCCTGCTGACAGTGGATCGGTTTTGATACCCATCTTTCAAACCTCTGCAAATACAGTTTCTTCAATTTGCTTTGCAAGAATCCCTCTTTTATTGGTTTTGAATCCCGACTTTTGCTTCGATCCTGAGTTTTTGAGTTCTTAGTCATTAGTGGCTGGGTAAAATCATGCCTTTTCTTTTTAAAAATGGGTTTTGCATAATCCTAGCTGACTCATCGAAGTTCTAAAAAATGCTTTTTCTGGACCAATCAGCATTTTTTAGTCAAATTTCTTCAAAGGCATTATTGTGATTTTAACGAAAAGTATTGCAATCAGAAAGTCTAATAGTGGAGCTTTGATCTGTACATGCTTTCTATATAAAAAAGTTTTATAACTTTACTGGTAGATAATCACCAAAGTGGTCCTTTACTTTTTTGTTACCCTGTTCAATAGGGCTGCATGCCTGCAAGTATTCATAGCCGTGTCAAAAGACATAGTAGATGTAGCCTGCAGAATGCTATGAAGCGGCGACAGTGTTTTTGAGACCACCAAAACTGAACAACTTATGTGGGAACCGTAATCTGAAATTCACAATGAATCATCATTTACATTATTTCAGGCCACACGGGACATGCTGCTCGTCTAGAAGGAAGCATTTCATCTTGACTGCTCACGGTTCCTAAAACAGAGCATGGAGGGCTCTGTGCTTTCGAATTGAGCAGGGGTGATATCTTGCGCGTAGCTTGGGGCCACTTGTAGTCTGAGGGGGGGGGAAGATAAAAGCGAGCATTATGTAATATTCTGCATGAATCATTTTACACCCCCCTCACGCTTCAGACTTTGTTTCCTGGAAGCGTCCTCTATTTTAGAATGTGCCCTGTAAACCACGGCTTGTTCAAACATAGTTGAATGAAGCATGATGATGAAGTGGAACATCACATGGTGTCCTCAGCCCCCTAGTCTCTTGGCATCATTGGGGTTTTAAAGGGCAGAGATCTGTTCACTTGATTTCTCTCCAGCACACTACAGGAACTCAAGTTAGTATTGACCCATAAACTGTATTTTTGAAAGATAAAAGTAATAATGTGGAGGAATGACAAATTCCCTTAAACTTTGTGCATAAGCCTTTATTTTGTCAATCCCATTGGATACAAAGCTTCCATTAGGCAATGGTATTTGCTCTCTACCTAGTAAAAGATTTTTGCATTCTTTCTGGGTGTTCTATTATTTTTTTCTACCTGTATATTATATATATATAAAGTACAAATTTTAAGAAAAATCAACTTCTTTATTCTTGGAATATCTAAAATTCTGAAATAGGATCTTCAAGAAATAGCGAAGTAAATGAAATGGCAGCAACGATTTATTTCATTTCCATATCATAAATTACTCTGTTAACGATAATCATTAGGTTTATTCTTCGTAAGAGTACTATGTTTAGTAAAACAGCTTCGCAGAATATTTTTATTTTATATCCCCATAAATCGTCCCGGGTTTTGTTGACGGCAGGCTATTGTTTCTCAGTGGATGAAAATACATCATGGAATGTTCATTATTTACCTAGCATAACGATGTAGAGTATTTAGAAAGCGAAAATATTTAATCTTACGATCAAAAGGATGATTTATCTAAAAAGTCTCCTCTTTGAAAAGTATAGCTTCTTTTGATTAAAATTTTGCCTATAGAAAAGCAAGAAGATTTTAAGAGCGAATAATTTCTTTTTAAGTCAATTACTGATAACATATAACTTTATATTTATTGGAGACTTATCATAAATCTTTCATAAAGTGTGCTTTTAGTCTTAGTTCTCTTCCTTTTCGGAATGAATACGGGTAGGGCTAAAATTAGCTTTTTGAGCGAAAATACGTTTCGCATACACACAAAATGGAATTGCCTCCGGTAGCCGAATGCAGCTTTAGATTTTAAATGTTATTTCTTTAACGTTTGGGAGGAACTGCATTTCAATTTCTAAACAAAAGATTTCATTTGAAAATTATTTTAGACGGTTTCTTTTTGTTATTCATTGTTTCCTTTGGTATACCATCAATAGGAATTTCACTTCGTTCAGAAATAATTTTTTTTTAATTCTCAAAAAATAGTTGCGCGTAAATTTTTTTTATAAAATCTTGCTAAAAATTAAGAAAAAATATCTGACTTTTAAGAAGCTATATATGCTTTTGCTATTTTCACAATTCATGTAAGTTCCATTCTAATAACATTAATAATTTAGAGGTCAATACGGATTAAACTTCACTTGTATACCGTAGAGTAACAGTAGAAAAAGCATAGCGTAACAGTAGAGAAAGCACTATACACTGAAGTGCCATAGTCATGGGATATCTCCTACTATCGTGTGGGACCTCCTTTTGCCAGGTTAAGTGCAGCAACTCGACGAAGCATTGACTCAACAAGACGTGGGAAGTACAATCGTCGGAACTCACATTTTATAGTGAAGATTTGATCGGGAGGTGACCGACCAGAGAGTGATGAAGAAAATAATGATTTTGGCTTGCCCCGTTTCACAGAAAGTTGATAATTATTTTCAACCTTCTTCATTGTTTTTGTTTCCTGTGCGCACTTACATATATTTTGGCAAAAATAGCATATATATTCGGAAAGATATAAAGGTTTTCTTTAAAAAAATGTTTTTTGCTTATAATGTACAGAGATTTCATCCAAATTATACGAAACTTACAAAATACGTGAAAATATGTAGCGAAGCATTGTATTAAAATTTGAAAATTGTATTAAAAGAATTGTATTAAAATACTTTGAATATTAGAGGAGATATGAGTATTTGTAGTAAATCATTTTTTACTGCGCATGTGTGAAACTTAGTATAATTTTTCATTTATAATTTGAAAGCCAGATACATAGGGCAGCTTATATAAAAATTCCAGTGGAATGTCATGAAGATTTAGAAAGATATCGGCTTTGCCTTGAGTAGAATTTATGTTGGTCTCTAAGAGAAATAAAATTATGAAGGTTTTTCCACAAACTGATATATTTTAAACTTGAATCTTCAACTAGGAATCGTCGAACTGCAATTTAAATTATGTATTTTATTTATAAGTATGTATGGCATTCGGCATGTTCAACCTTATTAAAATTCAATAAAACTATTCTAAGATCTGTGTTTAAAAACAGCCATTTGTGGAAAACTCCTCATCATTTAGGTTCTTTTGAAGAGCAACGGAAATTCTGCTCGCTGCAATGCCGGTATCTTTCTAAATCTTAATGTTATTCGACGAAATTTTTATATAAACTGCCCTATGTATCTGGCTTCTAAATTATAAAAGAAAAATTATACTATGTGTCGCACATGCGCAGTAAAAAAATTATTCACTACAAAGATTCATATTTCCTCTAATATTCAAAGAACTTACTTCAAATTTTAATACAATGCTTCTCTAACATATTGCCACGTATTCTGTAAGTATCGTATAATTCAGTAGAAAACTCTGTATGTTATAAGCAAAAAACATACTGAAAGAATTGGGAAATTTTAAAGAAAACTTTTATATTTTCCCGAATATGTATGCTATTTTTACCAAAATATATGTAAATATTGCGCACAGGAAAAAATTAATTAAAGGAAAATAGCAAATCATTATCAGCAGGGGTGTAATGGAGACGGAACGCCGTTCCGGCACTGCTTTTATTACGAGAAATAAAAAAAAAAGAAAAATTATTCAATTTTTTTTAAAACAGCGCGATTTTTGTCACCCAGGTTAGAGCGTTCCTATACTGCTTTTAGAGCGCCCCGGCTCTGCTTATTTTACGACTACACCACTGATTATCAGCTTTCTGTGAAACAGGGAAAGTGGAAATCATTCTCTTCTTCATCACTTTTTGGTCGGTCTCATCGTGACTAAATCTTCACTGTAAAATGTTAGTTCCGACGATTGTAATTTACAATCGAGTCAATGCCACGTCGAGTTGCTGCACTTTGCCGGGCAAAAGGAGGTCCCACATGATATTAGGAGGCATCCCATAATGTTTGGCACTTCCATGTACACTGATGAGGAAACTCTGTATTGTAAATATATCATGTTTGTCATTTTCCTACGAAATAACATTTTAGACATTGTCCTAATAGTAATAGCGGTATATTTGATACAAATCATTTATTAAGTTGCTTAGCTTCCCAAAAGATTTTTGAGATTGTTTTAGAAGAACTCAATTTGTATGAGGGGGGGGGGGGCAATATTGCAACGAATGGTTGTCATAGAGTAATTAAGAATGAATTTGATAATCTTGATATGGAACACAATGAAATAAAAGAAAGACAATTCTCATGAGGGGATTCATTTCAAAATTTTATTTTTGGCTGTTTATCAGTCTACATACACTCCTCACTTATATTAACTTTGAATCAATAATTATTTATTACATGAGCACTGGCTTGGCCCAGGAGAGGAAAATATTCATGTAAAGTCGAAACTGACTAGGATAAATCATGTGCATAAGTTATGCTTCTACTGTAGCTTTGTTTGGTTTAGTTATATTAACGTCACGTTTTGAAGCAACACAAGAGCTATTTTGAGACGGACCTCGTAATTTTGAATAGAAGTCAGATGACGGTGCTTGTACTGTATTTTCACAGATTAATTTCTAGTATATCCCTATTTAATTACTTTTATTATATCTTTATTTAATTACTAGAGCAATGCCGAAACCTAAACTTTTCTAGACTAAACTTACTGGCCAAGATTATCACTGAAAATGAAATTTTATTATTGTTTTTTCTTATTTTAATCTAGGGAGTTTGCTTAATATTTGGTTAATGAGCATTCATTTGACTACAAATTCATTATTTTGCGGGAGCTGTGTTTAATTCGATTTACTTCCTTTCTTATTAATATAAATTGCAGTAGTTAAGAAAAGGGTTTTCTCCCTTTTCGAGTCATTACTATTTCAGTCGAATTGTTTGTCCATTCGAATCGATGTGTTTTAAGATAGGTTAGTTAAATTTGTCGAAGGGAGAGGTCTAGAACACTCATTTTTAGTCTTTGTATTTTTTTCATTCTAATAGTGAAGTTTATTGAAACGCTTACAGAATACACTACAGCAGTTATTTTTAAATGGTTAAGTACAAAGTATATGGGGCTTATTTATATTTTAAAATTATTTCAAGCATATTATTATTTCCTACATTTTTAATTTTTTCTCTTGAATTGATATTAAAGAGATCTCGCACTTATAAACAGAATAAAAGAATTGTAAGCACAGCAAGATTTCATTTTTTCATGCTCATTATCATCAATGTTTTCTGTTAGTTTTAACTATGTTTAAACTTTTTTTTTTACAGTGTAGTACAATATACTGCACCCCTAGAAGAATCATGTCAAAACTCAAACAAATACTTTTTAAGTTAAGGCCATTGTAATGTAAGCAAGCCTGAAGCAACAGAAACAAATATAAAGATTTGCAACACTTCTACGCTCAAGCAACAAGTATCATGAAGAGATTTATGACAATTTTAACAAAGGTAAGTTCATTACAGGGGCTACTAAATCGTGGGTTTAACTCAAAAACATACTTTTTTGAGTTTCAGAATTATTATATTAACAAGAAATACATCACACATGCAGTTTTTTTATTAATTAAAATTTATAAGCTTAATTAAATTTATAAGCTTAATTCTTTAAAAGCTTCATGTTGCATTTTTTCGATATTTAAAGTGAACTGTATACTGTTCAAAAAGTATTTTTTTTTTTTATTTTCATATCTTTTATACAATGTTGCAAATACACAAAGGAATCACTTCTTGTTTCTAACAGGGCTGTGGGGATCTCGACTTCGAAATCCAAGACTCAATTCTACTGAAGATCTGCTGTGTATGTGGACTTGGTTCACACTAAAACTGCTATCGAGAGTCAAACGTCCTCGCATTAGTGTGTAAGTTCGGAAAATGGTGTTCTGGCTAACATCATGTCTTCATCATCTGATCACGATTTAGAACTTCTTATTCTGTCCCAAAATATCCGTCGTGTAGTTTCAAAACTGTATGTTAATGTAATTAAACTCATTTCTAGCTGTTTCGTTTGTCCTTTAAGTAAAGAATGTATGTAACTACACTATTTCTGATCAGTCGTCTTGGGTGTTGTTTGGAATTAAATCATTAAAGTGTACGAGTCCGAAAGCCTATTCACAAAGTAAGAAAAAGGAAGACATAGATTACTATCTAGTAATTGAATAATAGTTAGCTCTCATCATAATTTAAAGTAAAATTATTTATATGTTGTTTTCATTTATTTCGATGTTGAACTAATACTATTTTTAAAAAATGGAATAAAATGTAAAGTCAAACACAAATTTCATTAAGTTCATCATAGTCGTTTGACTCTTAAGTTAACCTGTACCCTTTGCGTTATTAATAAAAACATTTTTGTGCTGAGGGATGGTTGGAGAGATATGACAGTAAGGGGTACTCAAAAATAAAAAGATTAATGAAGGGGTTCGTGAAAGGGAAAAGATTGGGAATCGTTTATCTAAATCGTTTGTTTAAAAATTTAATTGCCAAACCCATATAGCAATTTTAGTTTTCAACAATCTTGCAGCAAGTTTGGCACGGCAAGAGTGCAAGCTTGAAACAAGTTATTGCAGACGAGTTAGTAACCACACGTCGAACTTGCAGCAAGCTTATTGCTTCAAACTCATTGCAAACTATAGCAAAAACAGAGTACACAGACAAACCTCGGATTTGAACACCCGACAACCTACTTCAAAGCCGGTCGCCTTAGCCACTCAGCCAGCGGAACTCTGATGAGAGAATTTAGATTGCGCTAATAGATCGTACATCTACACGTTTTATTTTAAGCTGTTTTCTTTATTTTATTAATTTTTTAAATTTTGAGTTGAGAATATGATTTGAAGTCAAAGAGAGAGAGAGAGAGCGATTTTCGCTAATAACTACGTTTTGCTAGTAAAATAAATTATGAAATTAGGGTTCAAAAGTAATTACTTTTAAAATGGGACAAAATGTAAGTTATTATTTTTCAACAAACATTGACTGTTTTTCAGGTTTAATTTTGTTTATAAACGTTAAAATTTCAACATTAAGAAAAAGGCGATATAGTTTCCTTTAAAGTGCGAGTTCTATATTTAGTAAAAAGATGGAGAAATTGTCAAATTTTTTTTATAAAGAAGTTAGTTTTTTTTTACAAATTATCATTGATTTATTGAATTAATAAAAAGAAGGACGGTCTAGGAGATGCTATTAAAAATCGGATGTTTTTTAAAACAGAGACAAAGATCAAAGCCAGCGGTATACAACTGCATCCAGGTCGTGGTGTGTAAGTGTGACGCATCAACTTTGCAGCGCACTTGTTTTGCAGTTGTGGTGTGAAGTTGTTATTACAAACTTCACAGCAAACTTGTTTTGCAATTGTGGTGTGAAGTTTGTAATAACAACTTCACAGGAAACTTGTTTTGCAAGTGGGTTGATCGATTATGCTTTGTTACTTACAGGAAGTTTGCTGCAAAGTTGCCACATCAAGTTTGTCATGACAAGTTAATATCAAGAAAAATCACACTTGCTGCAAGTGTACATGCTATCTGGGACAGGCCTTAGAAAGCACCAAAAACAGCGATAACGAACAATTAAGGCAGCCTTTCCACGAAATGAAGTTCTTATTTTAAGTAAATATTGAGAGCTACAACAATGGACGAGTTTTCTGCTTTGTTTGTTTACATTTAGGTGCTGGGACTGTAATGCTGAGTCAATGAAATCTTCGAAACGGAAGTCCAACATCCCAGCAGATAAAGGGGTCTATTCTGGTACCCCTGGTTGGGTTGGGAGACGTCACTTTTCCCGTTTTTAACGTGTGGAAAAAGTGACCAACCGGGGGTACCAGGATAGAGCCGAAAGTCAAGGTTTTTAATGTTAATAAAGAAACCAGAAAACTCGTCCATAGGAACATCAAACTGAATATTTTCAAAGTTTCCTAAGCGGTCTATTCTGGTACCTCCGGTTGGGTTGGGAATTCGGCCCAAATAGCACGTAAGTTTGCAGCAAGTTTGATTTTGACTTGTCATGGCAAAATTTGACGCGTCAAACTTGAATCGAACTTGTAGCAAGTTCGATGTGACAAATAGCGCCACCTCTTTGCAAATCAAACTTGCTGCAATTTTGCAAAACAAGCTTCCTGCAAAGATAGCACAATAAAGAGATAATTATCTTTGTCTCTGTTTTAAAAAAAACCCTCCGATTTTTAATAGCATCTCCTAGACCGTAATTCCTTTTTATTAATTCAATAAATCAATGATAATTTGTGAAAAAGATAACTTTTTTATAAAAAAATTTTTTGAAACATTTTCCATCTTTTTACTAAATATATCACTCTCACTTTAAAGAAAACTATATCGCCTTTTTCTTAATGTTGAAATTTAACGTTTATAAACAAAATTAAATCTAAAAAACAGTCAGTGTTTGTTGAAAAATAATAAATATATTTTGTCCCATTTTAAAGTAATTACTTTTGAACTCTAATTTCATAATTTATTCTACTAGCAAAACGTAGTTATTAGCGAACATCGCTCTCTTTCTTTGACTTCAAATCTTATTCTCAACTCAAAAAATTAATGAAATCCAGAAAATAGTTAAAAATAAATCGTATACGAATCGAATCGAACGATGTATTAGCGAAATCTATCTTCTCCTCTCGGAGTTCGACTGGCTCAACGGTTAGCGTCTCCGCTTCGGAACCGGGAGGTCGCGAGTTCTATCCTGGGTTGTGTTTCGTACTCTGTTTTTGCTTTAATTTGCAATAAGTTTGCACGGCAAGTTTTCTGCAAGTTCGTTTCATGGTAACTTCGGAGCTTTCGTTAACTTGCTGCAAGCTTGCACTCTTGTCATGACAAATTTGTGGCAAGCTTGCTGCAAACTAAAATTGCTATCTGGGGGTTGGGTTCCGCACGTTAACAACGGAACCCAACCCAACCGGGGGTACCAGAATAGACCCCTTAAACTAAAACATTAAAAAACTCTTCTCAACTTCAACCAGAGTGTTGAAATTTTGAATGGGCGAAGCATAGCATTTGAAGTCGGCCAGTATGGATGAGTTTTCTGTTTTGTTTACTTACATTAAAACCCTGACTTTATTTGAGTTACTTAGTTGAGGCAGTTTAATGTTAATAAACAAAACAGCAAACTCGTCCATTGCAAAAATTCTACATTACCTGAATTAAACGAAACAGAAAACTCGTCCGTAATAAAATAAATATTAAAAAATAAATAAACATGTAAAACAAATATCAGTTACCTTTTAAATTTTATATAGCTAATATTGCAGTATACAAACAATAGGCACCCGTCTTTCAATGAGGTATTTTTCTAATTGCTATGACAATCAGGCGGCTTTTCTCATTTCAGTTGTATATATCGGAGTTTGAGAGTGGCAACAAATCACTTTTGATATGCGACGTTTATTTATTCTGGTTTAGTTTTGATTTTGCACAACCAGGCTTTTTTCAAATTGGTGCTGTGATGGACGGCAAAGGTAAAAATGTGCAACAGAACGAGTCATCTCTTCTGTTCCAGCTGCCAAATTCTATGCTTTCTTTCAACGAAATGAGTTCAAGCCCTCTTTTAATGCCGGTAGCCGTGGAAAAAACTGACGGTAAGCACACATTACGAAATTTCATATTCCAGCTCAGGAGAAATGTTTTAAGTCTAACCTTTATGTCGTGTCACAAAATGAAATTATGTAAGGTGTTGTATAGAAATTACTTGCATATTTTGCAGTTTCACCGGCAACTGTATGATTTGTTATGAAGTGTCATAATACTGTACTGTAATACTGTTTGACATATTAGTTCCGATTGTTACTTGGTAGTCGCACAATGACATATGTCTTTGGATTTTGTCTAAGTATTTTAATAGCGGCTGTAATAAAAAATTATCAGTTGGGAGAATACATTATTTGTGTATTATAAATGTTTTCGTCGATGTTTAAAATTCATCAAAATTAAGAATTCATAATTTCGGGTCTTTATAGCAAAAATGCACCTTCGTAAGTCGAAATTTATCTTAAAACATTATTTCCTAATAACTATTAATATTGCTTTTTAGTGAACTCCATAAAAGACTGCTATGGTACCAACAACATATGTTTTGTCTGTTCTTGATAACTTTGACTGGATAACCTTGAAATTATTACTTTCTATGCAAGTCATGTATTTATTCTATTACTTGCCGCCTACGGCGACCAGCTGGTTCGCCAATCTTGTATTAATAGTATTAAGCTAATTAAGGCTGACGTTTTAAACATTTTAATTTTTGTAAGCTGAAAGCAATAATTGCAATACAAGAAAGGAATTTAAAAACACAAACAGTGAACAGTTAATTAGTATAACTGAATTTAAATTCTTTATACACAAAACGAAAATGTACAGGATATTTTTGCATGTAATGGACTTTTGAGTTAATCCCTTATATTTGACCGTTAAAAAATGATTCTTGAGAAAATTATTAAGATTTTAAATTTGAAGTACAATAATTACTTTTCTCAGCTAAAAATAATTTAAAAATTAAAACTCAAAATAACTAAAGTTTTTTCTGTAAAAAAAAAAAAATTGACTGCAGTTTATGAAACACAAAACTAAATTCATGATAACCATTTAAATCTAGTCAATAAAAATGATCAATTATAAATAAAAAAAATTATTGAATTCATATGCTTGAAAAAAAAATCTAATCTTGAATAATAATTTTGTGCATAACAAAACAACAAACACACACTAAGAAATTGAATATCTATAAACTATAAAAACACAAATTGCCAAATAATAGCAAATAATAAAAAATGAACTAAAACAGGCATATGTTTGGATAATAGTTATTCTCTTTGCAGAGCAAAGTGAAATATAAAAACACACATCACCATTCAACAGTGTACAGCCAAGATAGTGAAAATGTACATTTCGAGTGGGTAGAAATAAAACATTTAATTGAGAAGAGAATTTGAAAACTGAAACGAGATGTTTAAAAATTACTGATAAAATAGTATAAAATAAAATAAGCAAAAATTAAATGTGAGTATTGGAAGAATTTAAATCTGTTTCCTTTTAGTTACGTAAAAAAAAAAGAGGAGAAGCTGATAAAGTATTTGTTGACACTGACGAAGGCAAAACTCGGGTGAGATTTGAATCCGGGTTGAAAAGATGCAAGGCGCATGTCTAACCTCCTGCGCTATCAGGACCGCATCAGGGAACGTTTGAAGCAGTTGTCATGGGGTATAGGAAAAAAAGGAAAGAGGAAATTTAGTATCTATAAACTGTAAAGAGACTATTACTAATAATATGATTTTAACAAAAATTGAACTAATTATTATTTAGCTAATTTAATATTCTTATCTATTAGGCTTAAGTTTGTTTTCCCACCCACGTGTCATTGACAAACAGCTCTTAGCCCCGCCTACTATACGACTGACTGTACCCATGACTGTAATATTTTAATGACTTTAAAAATTTATAAAAAATAGATAAAATATCATACAATAATAAAACTAATACCATTGGAAAGATAATTTTTTGCTCTTTTAAATTACATAATTTTTTTTATCTGTATCAATTCATTCAGAAGTTATTGGCAAAAAACGAAGAAATTTGGTTTAATTTTTAAATAATTTAAATTTGAATCAAAATTTTAAAAAAATGGCTCCGAGGTGCACATCTTCAGCTTCCAAAGTATATCTATGCCAAATTTGGTAGCTCTATGTTCTACGGTCTGTTCTGTACACTGCCAACAGACACAGACATTCATCTTTATTAGTATTAGAGATTATATTTGGTGCTGCATGGCCAAAAATGGCTTTTGTGCCATAAAAACCAACCCAACCCATTTTTATGCAAATGTTCAACATAATTTAAAATTATAGATATAAATTTAATTAAAATAAATTTTAATTCTAAATATTATTTCACTGTCCTTAATTTTTTGAATTTTTACAAAAAAATGTGAACATTGTGAGCAAAAAAAGTATTTGTACACATCCATTTTCTTGCCTAAATAACTACAGAAGGCAATTGTAATGGCATTATTTAAAATATTACTTTATTTACGTAATAAGTAAATATAAATATTTTTTCTTTTTAAAGTAATATGTATTTAAAAAAGTAGCATTTTCTTTTGCCAAAGTGATAATTGCACGCATTTACTAATCTTTAAAGTTGCTAAATGTGAAACACATGAAAATTTTCAACAAATGTGAAGTCCTGCACACTTGTGTGTGCACACAGGCTTTTCAAATACATAAAATGATCATTGAAGTGGTTTTTTTCCTGACAATTTCAATTAACATTGCACTAAAAGCGTAAACTCTGTGTAATAATTTAATAATTCTTTATGATTGTGTTCTAAGTTGCTGCAAAATAGGTAAGTAATACTTGTAATAAAGAACACAAAAAGAGGCTAAATGCAAGATAAAAGAGGAACATCATTAAACACTTGGGGATCAAAATCCGAGTCTACAGTTACAACACAGACTGTTCAAAATATTCTTCATGATGCGAATATTTGAGGTAGAACCCTTCAAAACAACCATTTAATCGATCATTCCCCCTTCCCACTTTCTGTTGGGAAAAAATAAATTTTTAGTTCATTCTAGTTGCTTAAAACTAGGAATGATAATAAAAGCAATAGTGTCCAGGAAAGCTAGCTAATTTTTTTTTGCTGAATTTTTAAATTTTGTCTTCCCCATGTACTCCCAGTTCTTTAGGTGTCCATAAATTTTTTGCTCCCTCCCCCACTTATAACTGCCAATTGCCACTGGTGGCTTTGTTATGAAAATGGAAATATTAAAAAATCGCAATCTTTGCTCTTGACTATCATTCAGTCCTTTCAGTACAATGTAAAGCAAAACATAAATTTTTACTCGGTCGTTTATCCCTAAGACGTTTCAAATTTATATATGTTTGATGTAGTATGTTTTTCCACCCCAAGCAGAGATAAAGTAGGTAACTATCAAAAGGCACTCTTGAAAAATGAAGCAAACCTTTAATGAGGATATTGTCATTGAAACTTTTAAATTCATAAGAGCATGATTTGCTTGTGGCATAATTGAAGATATCTGTAACATTTATTTTTTAATTTTCTGTTATTTACATTGCTTACTTTCAAAAAATTATGGACAATTGTTTTCTTCTTTTTCATTCCTTTTTGCTATTTTTTTCCCACCTGAAGTACATTTATTTTGTGTCATTTACTCAGATACACCAAGTCGTGGATCGACTCCAAATTCTGGGTTTGAGAATAGTGACCAATCTTCCAAATCCAATGCACCTGCAGCTAAGTCTCTTTGCCAGCTTGAGCAACCACTGCTTATGCGGAAGCCAGCATCAAATCCTCCTACTCAGGCTTCAGTTTCTCAAGCATATTCACAATTTCCTGTGTCTTCACACATTGGGCCTCCTCCACTTGATATGCAGGCAGGGTTCTCCAGACCACCAGCTGGAAGTGAAACTGGAATTTTTACTCCTAAATCTTGCCCTGATGGTGGAGAATCTTCCGAGTGTTCTCAGCTGGAAAGGACAGAAATAGCCCCACCATCCACAAGTGGGAGTTCTGGTTTTGAAACTCTTTCCTCACAGTCAGCATCAGCTCCAGCATTTTATTCTGTTCCTAGTAAGATATTTTTATTTTTGTATGGGTGCATACTTATTTTTACTTATTGATTTTTATACTATTTTATTCCATATCAATTAGGTTAAAATATCAAAATTGGCCTGTATGTTTAAGTTTGAAATATTACTGCTGTATTGTTAGGTTTTTAGTATTGTAAGTGTAATATTTTTAATAAAAGCTTTTATATATGTATATTTAAATGCTTATAAACTTATTTAAGAATTAAATGCGGATAACTTTGAAGATTACCTACCATATCCTGAATTATTATTTAAATTCCCAAACAGTGAATAAAATGTCCATTGACAGTCATTCATCTTAGTTTCTTAAATTTTTTACTTGCATATTTTTGTTGCCCGGCCCCGAGCCGCGATTTTTAAGTAAGAGGTTGATGCAGCTTCCAGAACAGATGGTTAAACTATTTACTATTCTTACTTCAGAAAAAGAAAACTAATAACTCCAATTAAATTAAAATTATGTTCTTCTTGATAAATTCAAATGTAATCTAATGTGCAGCTGTTGGTATTAAGACTAATTTTGTACTTAGTGTTAATGGGGAAGTTCAGTATTTTTTTAAAATGTGAGAAAGCAATCCGTATTTATAGAAAAAATCATTGCAATTTCAAATAAGCAAGTGAAATTTTACATAAAAAATTTATTTCTTTAAATATTGAAGGTAAAACATACACTGAAATCACAGAAACAATGATGCAATCTGAAACACGCTCTCATTGGCCGAGTTTTCGAGCAATTTTCGAACAAAATCTAAAAAACGCTTATCCACTGTACATTGTCTATGGGGAAAAACCTTGTAGAAATCTCCCAGCCCCAACCATCAGACTGATTTCGACAATTTTTATTTCATATAAAAGCTTATGACATTTAGATATGTCGGGTTCGACTGCCCACCACCGCCCTTAATTTTTGAAAGATATTGCAAATACGCGGTTTATATTAACTGAAATAACGGAGATTTATTGCAAAATAAGGAGTTCCTGACCCTCAAAAACTGGACTGGTTTCGTCAATTTATTATGTCACTTCTTTCACATAACTAACCAATCAGAATGCTCCGCTTTATTTTCGTAAATTTAGAATAGTATTTTTCATTTTTATGGAGTTGTGTTGCATTTCATTGCAATTTCATATAGTTTTAATGGCAGACAATTTTTTGAAGACATCTATATAATTTATTTTTAATAGCAAATGATTTTGTTAAGTCATCTTTATAAATATTATCTTTGTTTTAGTTAATATCTAATTTAAAATCAGCAAACAATTTTGTTTCTATTATAAATTTATTTTTATTAGATTGGCAACAAGAAAAATTAATTGCTGTTAAAAAACTTATGGAATGCAGTGTCAGAATGAAAATGAGAGAATGAAGTTTTTATTGGATTAAAAGTTTTAATTTTGAGATGACTTTTTGTTTTCATCAATAATCCCTACAGTTCCATCAAAATGGTGTGTCAAAAATATTGTAAAATCCTTTTGTAGATGATAGAAACTGTTTATTTAGGATATCATTCTGTATCTATGGCTCTGAAGACTTTCATGCCGAAATTTGTGAGAAAGCTGTACTAAAAATTACAACTAGATGGGGTTTATTCAAAAATTTTAAAGGAAGCTGTTGTCTACAAAGAATATGAAATCTACTTTGTTTTTTTATAGCCTGTTCGCATTGATCTTCATGCAGTATTTAAAACTGAAAAAAGTTGTGGCCGAGGGCCTCGAGGCAACGAGGTGGAAGGGGCAGTGCTGAGCAAAGCAGGTGTTGTCCGCAAATCTGCCTGGAGAGTGGCTAGTTAACTTTTGAATTGCATTCACTAATTACTTTGTTGCTAAATAAGAGATTTTTCAATGTAGCATTCTGATACTAAGCATTTAGTTTAAAATATAATAATTATTAAAAGAATGTTTAGTATACTGGAATATGAATGACAAATATGAGGTTTTACAAATTCTTATATATTCCCTTGGGTTGTTGTTATTGAGATGTATAGTTTTAAGATAAGTTTAAAAAGAAATTACTTTGGTTAAACAAGTATTCTTTAATCTCCAGCAGCACCAATGCAATATTTGCCATTATATGGCAAGGCCATTCATACCAGGTTTATAAAATTCAATGTCTCAAGTGATGAAGTCATCTTCTGCCCAGTATATTGAAGTACTGTGTGCAAGTATATCTTAGACAAAAGAAAAAAAGGCTCAAGCATTATAAAAAATGGTAATATGTGGGGGAAATGTCAGAAGAGTATGAGGTACAATTTCAGCTACCAAATTATTGATTTGCTGTTGAGTTGACACTGCCATATGTAGTGGAGTGTTATCCTGAAGTGGTAGGATTCTGTGTTTATTCACAAATGCCTGCTGCTTAAGGTACAATTTGTCGTGCATTTGTCACATATTTATACAATATCAAATTGCATTTATCATTTCACATAGTGGAAAGAATAAGTCATGAATAACACCAGCAGAAGACTATTATACAATAAACTACATTTTTGCATGCAAAATTATCTTTCCAGTTTTTCATGGAGTATTTTTCACTCCAGACTATTGTAATAAATATGTGATCCACAATCATAATTCATTGCAGAAACTTTGCTTCTTAAGAGAGAAGAGCACACTTCTAAAGACTGTGGCTTGCTTTCATTGGTTAGTGCATGAAGCACCTATGTTGAGCTCTCCTTATTTTGCTTATTGCTAAGGGATGTGAAACAACTGAAAAGTATGCATTTTGTGTCTGGGCAATCTCTAATGCAGTTTGTTGTGGAGGTAGTTATATTGCAGTTATATAATATAGCAGTTATAGTTGGCTAAGTTCCACGATTGATTCGGAAGTTGGTAATATTCCATGTTTAATTAGTGGTGTAGTCATAAATTAAGCAGTTTCAAAAACCCTCTGACCTGGTATTGTTGGGAGGAGGAAGCAGGTGATACAGAGAGGAAGTGGGAGATCATTTCATATTTAAATAATTTTTTACATTTAAAATGTATATTTATTTTATGTACGTATTGAAATAATGAAATGTCAACAATGAAACAGTACATATTTTACAGTTATTTTATATTTTAATTTTGATTAAACATTAATATGCATTATGTACTTCAAAACATGAATATAATAAAAATATTGAAGAATATTTTTTAAATTTATGTTAATTTAAAATTATACTAAAAGTAAGCAATTTCAATGTAAAATCATGACCTGGGTAGGTAATATATACAATATCATTGGTTTTCAGAATCAAAACATAAAATGCATTTAAATGTTTGTAACCTTAATGTTTTAACCCCTTCCTGACCCTGCTTGCAAGTGGCTTATTATTTTTGTTAATTTGAAATACCAATTAGATCAGATAAAGATTGAGCTGTTTTAAGGAGTAATTTTTCTTATTATTTTATAATATTTCTTAATTATTTCTCATAATAAAAGAAAATAGCAGTGCTGAAAAGGGGTTCAGTGTTCCGACTTCGCTACAACCTTATGTTTAATGCTTGTTGAAGGAAACAAATGCTACAGTTGAATTTACCACCTGTATTGTTGTTGACATTAAATAAGCTTGTAGTATATCTATTTAAGCCTCAACACTTTTTTTCATCTGAAAAACCTGATGCCATGTGCTGGTTATATCATTTACAACAATCCAAGAAAATATAAATGGCTGTAGGGTAATTTTTTTTGTAAGATTAATGAATATTTTTTAAAATAATATGTATTGTATTTTAATTCATTGTTTACATTCATTTTTTTAAAAGGTGAAAGTCATTCAGATATGCCAAACCTGTATCCAAAACCATCTGGTGAAATATCTGGATCTTTACCTGCCTATGATTATGCTGCTCCAGTTTCACATTCTCATGATTCCAAGTATTATGAGATGAATCCAAATAATAGTTTTCAAAATGCCCTGCATTCCAACATTCCAAATCAGAGTGGCTCATATTATAGTTATGTTCCTGTAAGACCCCATTGGTTATTTGAAGATACTATAGAATCCCGAGAAGTTTGGTATGGATTCAGTGAAATGGATTCAGAAAAACTTGAAGCTGCTTTTCTGAAAGGTGATTATTTCTTTTGTTTGTATTATTTTTTTGAAGATGTTGCTATGTGTTTGTTACAAAATAAATAAAGTTAGTATAGAATAAATTTTTTAAAGTATATTCCTAAATGATGCTGTTTGAGAAAGTTTTCTGTGTTGAATGTTTCGTGTTTGAAGATTATATGTGGGTGCAGCGTTTTATTTTTTAGTTTTCATTCAGTTAATGGAATATTAAAGGCAATAAAAAATAACTATTTTTAAAGCATTAAGAGTGTGTTTATTGCATTTAACCAGGATATTTTATGGTTTGATATTTATTTGAATTTTTTTTTTATCTTGGCGTACTTTTCTTAAGCATCATTAATGTAAAAGAAAATACATGTATATATATTTTCTTTTATATATTTTAGGTGACAATTCTCTTGTCCATACCGATGGAGGTCGATATGATGTGTACATTGATGAAAGAGTGAAAAAATCTGTTTACTTTGATTCTAAAGACCTACCAGTAAGACGAGGTACCTGGTTTTACCATAATGGTACATCATCACGTTATCGACCATATACAGAAGAAACTGCAAAAATTCTTGAGGTAAATTTATTTATTAGAAACAAGTTTATTAAAGATTTTGCACTAGGGATAGATGTTTGAAATATGTAAATAGGTGTGAATTGTTTTGTATTCATTTTTAAAAATTGTAGACTGCTTCAGTATTGGAAATTTATTAACCCTTTGGGTGCATTTGATGGCTGAAATTCGTCATGCACTTGTTTTGTTTAAATTACAATGATGGGTTTAATTCTGTATAAAGGGATTAAAAGAGCTAGTGATTTTATAAAAATTGGCTGAAAATTTATTTTCACAAGAGTTGTGTTGTTCTAATTTATTTAAAACTGAGATTCCAAATGAAATTATCACTACTGAATTTGCTGTTATTCATCTAATAAAATCTAGTATTTTCTTATAAGGAACATAAAAAAGTACTGCCAGTAATGATAAATAGTCATATAAAATTTCCTGAATGATTCAATCTGAAAATAAAAAATTAACTTTGTTTACTATTGTATGGCTTATTGTCTAAAGGTAAAGCCACTTGAATTTCATTATTTTTTTTAAAGGCTTGAAATTGTTAACGACACACAATTCATTGCTGATTTCCATTTTTTTCAGACGCAATTTATTTAATTTGCCTTAACCTGGCATCGAGTGTCAAGATGAAAATAAATTCTTACCATTTGTAATTAATTTGAAATCTGTTATGCTATTTTCCCCCCCTTTTTTCCCTATTAATTATGTAGGATGTTCAGAAATCCAAGAAATAGCACATTGTGTAATGGTTCGGTTAACCTGGAGTTTAGGGTGCGTAGTAACTTCGTTTCTCTTAAGCTCGCCAAGAGAGAGTGCCAGAACATTTGTTTTGGATGCGAGTTGAACATTTTATCGGCTTCATTTTCACATGCGCCGACAGTGATTTGTTTACCGATTTTATGGTGGATGCCCTTAATTTTGCCTCATTTCCATTGGTCCACTGTCTGCTCTTCGGTTTCATTGGCCGGCATACGAATTTGAATAATACTTCATTTGGAATTTTTAATCATTTACCAAACTATTTTTTTTCAATAACCGTTCGCTTCTCTACTAAAGATTTTTGTTCATCGAATTTGCTGATTATCTTTCTCTGTGTTGCTGATTATGGCTTCCAAATATCAAACGAGGAATGTTTTTTCTGGAAACAATGTTTCCCTTGCTATGTTTCATAGTCTTCAGGTGTCGTGTTTTTCCTGCATTTGTGCTTTCCCTGTATGTTTCGTTTCTCGATGAAAAAGCGAAGCTATGAGGGTCCCGCTTTGCTGAAAGTGAAGCTGCTGATGTTTTTTAAGTTAAAAAAATTTGCCTGGTACACACTTGCAATGCCTGGCATTGCATGCGCAATCTCTCGTTTTGAGATGCCTTAGGCATAGAATGTGCAAGAGACCTATAAAAAAACTCACTAACACTGTTTGGTGATAGCAAATAAAATTGTGTCAAAAAACAAAAAAAATTGTCGAGAAAATAGTATGCACCCTAAACTCCAGGTTTACCAGTGGTTCTTAAATAATTAAATTGTGCCCTAATTTCATAATGTCATTTATCTTACCATTAAATTTTAAACAAATCTTCTTGGAAATGTTTTCTCATGTCAAAGAGAGCATTAAATGGATGATTAAATATGCATACTCCTATATATTTGGAAGATGCGATAATGATTTGACATTATAAGTATACTAGAAAATTGACTGTCTTCTTTATTCAGTCTTTTAAATAATTCATTGCAAGATTTATGAAAATAAATGTTTAAAAACTTTTAACAGTTCTCATACAAGCATCAAGCTTAGAATGTTCTTTGTTATAACGAAATATAAGACAGTAATGTTTATGTGAAATTTTAAAAAATAAAATTTCAAATTTTTGAAATTGATATTCAGGGTTATAACACTGTTTAGCACTTATTTTGAAGTGAAAAATGTCTTGTGTGGTCTTTCATGTACACTGAATAATGGACAGATGCATGTAGTATCTAAGATCTTTTCAATTAGTACTTTTCTGAAGGTTGTGATAATTTTTATTAGTGTAATACTTTGCTGTATAAAATATATGGAAAATCGCATCTTCCTGCTGGTTTTTTTTTATATCTCAATGCATTTTTCATTAAGCTTTACAGTTTGTTGATATAAATATTTTCTCAGTTCTGAAATTTGACATTTTTGTCCCATTTGTTTTCAAAAATTTCTTGCATTAACATTATTAGTTTGTCAAATTTTTATGAATTGAGGAAATATAGTTTGGCATACAAATGATATTATATTATATAATCTTTTATAGCAACACTATTATAACTGTGTTACCTCAGGGCAATGGCAAAGGAGATTTAATGTACCTGGAATCGGTAGTTTTGTTTTTGAAAATGAACAAGTGATGTTACACTACAAAAATGAATTGGAAGTTTGGCCTACATTACCTGTGAGTAATTTTGTTTAACTTCATTTTTTCACATTTTTTGTTAGTTTCCTTTTCACTGTGTATTGATTATGTGTGTATGTTTACATTATAGGATTCTAAAGCTAGTCCAAAAATTGTTAAGCGAGGTTTACCTGATGGATTTGAAATAATGCCAAATGAATCATCTAATATAGACCATCTAGTTTTCATTGTTCAAGGAATTGGATCATTCTGTGATCTTCGTTTTAGAACAGTTTCACAATGTGGTAATTATGTGATGAAATTTTTTGTAGTACGAAAATTATCGAAAAGAGCTTTTTTAAATTTCTGTAGCATTTTTAAGTTATGTTCTATATTTGTAATAGTTTTTGTTTGTTTTCAGTGGATGGATTCCGTGACATAGCTAATAAATTGATTGCTACTCATTTTAAAAATGAAGTAGAACAAGCATTGGTAGGAAGAGTTGAGTTCCTTCCTGTTGCGTGGCATGCTAAACTGCACACTAGTGATGTTGGTCTTGATCGGTAACTATGTATATATTTTTCTTTTCTGTATGCATTGCGATATTTTGAATACTTTGTAACATTGCATTTTAATTTTCAGACGAATGAAAAAGGTGACACTGCCTAGCATACCAAAGCTTCGTCATTTCACAAATGATACTTTAATTGATATTCTGCTGTATAGCACACCATCCTATTGCCAGTCCATTATAGATACTGTAGCATGTGAACTAAACAAGTTGTATGAACTCTTTTTGTCAAGAAATCCCAATTTTTCTGGGAAAGTGTTTGTGGCTGGTCACAGTTTAGGTAATAATAAATTTAAACTGAATTTTGGAATTCATTATTTAAGGTTTCGAGTTTAAAACGAAACAAAACTTTATTTTGTTGTTTTACGTTGTTTCTTTTTAGGTTCTTTAATTCTTTTTGATATTCTTGCTAACCAAAACACTTCTGAATGTGAGATTCCATGTCAAAAGGAAGATAATTTGGAAAGTGAGAAGGATCAAACGACGGTTGAAAGTCATAGTAAAAGTGATGATTTAGTACCTAATATTTCTGAACCACAAGAAAATGTTGAATCTCTTCTTGAATCCCTCGATTTAAATGATTATATTGAAGTTTTCAATAAAGAAAGGATTGATCTTGAAACTTTGGTAAGATATATTTTTTAATGTTTATATTTTTCTTTGTCCAGTTGATATATTCTTCTCACTGTTACACAAAATGGATATTTTTTCAGCAAGTTAAATTAATTACCTGTTTATCATCCTTTCTATTTCTTGGCATTCAAAGCAAAGATGACATAAGATATTCTTATGAGCTTGCCTATCTTTTTTTTGAATAAATTTAGTTTTATTCACAAAGTTTTATGCAAGGCATGGTCTGTTCTGCAATTTTTATTTCGTATCATCTTGATAGTGTTACGGATCCAAGAATGATCAACATAATTCTTATTTGTGTATTATTTTTTAAAAATTACAGATACTGTGTATTATTTTAATGATATTTACAATTTCTTATAATACAAAAAACTAAATTATTAAACTCTGTATGGCAATTTGTGAATAGTATTAAGAAAGAAAACAATGGTATGACATAAAATAGTTTTAATCGTAAATATTTTATCGCTTTAAATTTAATGATCTCCTCTAATATTCAGTATTAATTTTTGAAGTTCTGTAGAAAGATGTTTATACTTTTATTTTTTTCTATGCTTCTGTTGATGTTTTTTTTACTGAATGACTGATTATGCAGTAGTGTCTACCATCATTTGTGAATTAATTTAGTGGTAATATGTTTATATTTAATTGTTAGTTTGTTAATATATCAAAGTAGCATGTAAATGTGTCTGATCTTTTCATACATATAAAATGTTTGTTTCCGTTATAATAATGTACGAGTTTAATTTATGTATCATGAAAAGTAGCAAGTGAAAATACAAGTATCTAGTAATGTATTAAAACTTTTTGCTAAATTGGTTGATGAGCAATTAGATAAAGACTTTATTGCTTCTCATTGATGAAGTGTTAACTTTACCTGATATACTTGAGAAAGGTTTATCATACCAAATGTTTAAAATTGACTCGTATGCTACAGAATCTAAACAAAATCTGTTATTCATTCCCATGTTTAATTAAGTGTAAATAAAGGTGACCTATTAACCTTATCTTTATTTTTCACAAATTTCACCTTGCAGGTTTCAATGTGTTGTGTTATTTTGAAATATAACTGATATTATATTTCTTTCTTTCATTGATGAATTTCTGATATCAATTGATTTACTCTTATTTTTCCTTTGTTCTCTTGGTATTTCTCCTCTTTGTAATTAGTTCTATAAGTATATTTAAGCATATTTTTAGCCTATGAATTCTTTTAATTTATTAATGTCATCTAAACTAAACATTTTTTTTAAAGATGATGCATGTTATCATTTGTCGTGGCCCTTTTTTCTTTATACATTAGTAATATTAAACAAAATAATAATAATTAAAAGACTTAAGTTTGAAGCACTGTGGTAATTTGAAGGAATTCATTTTGTCTGTTCAGTTTGTTTACTAATATTTTAATGATTCCATATGAACTTTAGTAGCACTTTTATAAAAAAATTCCATTAAAATGTAAAATACAATGAAGATTTCCCCTTTTCTGTAGGTTCTTTTGACTGACGATGATTTGAAGGGTCTTGGTCTTCCAACTGGACCTCGAAAGAAACTTCTTAATGCAGTCACTTCTAAACAGAATGTAAGAACTGCTTTATGAATTAGATTTAAGTTATTCATAATTTTATTAAGTATTTATTTGTGCGATTCTTTTTATTTTATAGGAAACAAGCAATGCTGATGTTTCTGTAGATTCTATTGTCAGCACTACTCAACAGGATAATAATTCTGATGTAGTCATACCTAATTCTATGGAAGAGAACACAATGATGTATCCAGCACAAGCTGTGAAATCTGGAATGGCTCTTATAATATATCCGAGGTAATACTAAGTTTTCAAAATGTTTTGTGAAAATGTAAAAACAATGAAACACTCTGTGTTGATTATTTTCTGCCTTGTTTGGAATATTTGGTACTTTCTATTGACTTTTGAAAAATGTTAACCATTTTTGAGAATCATATTTAATTCATTCTTCAGGTATTGCATTCAGTTTGTATTCTAAACTTATATTTGCACGATTTACGTTTATTAAAAAATATGACATTGAAAATTTAATCTTCCATTCTCGGCAAAAAGTTTAATTTAGTTTGAAGTTTTTAAATGCAAAATGATATAATGTTATTTTTAAAAAAGTATATTTTTTGAAATCCGATGTGAATTTTTGCATTATATTTGGTTGCTGTATTACTATTTTATATGTATTCAAAGTCATTCATTTGTTATGGACTTTCAATATTTTCTATAGATTTTATATCAAAATATGAGCATTATTATAAAGACAATGTTATTGCATGCAAACTTTTTTGATTTATTTTTAAACCATTTTATAGGGAAACATAATTTTTTTCTTTCTGAATAAAAATTTATCACTGATGAAAAAAAAAATATATATATGGACTTTTCTTTCTGAGCATCTCGGTGTATTGGGAGTTTTTATGTTGATAAAAGCAGTGTTTTGCTTTTATTAAAATTATTTTGTACCAGTCTTTTAGCTTGTGTGATAAAACAAGGAAAATGTATTTCTTTAAAAGTGCTTGTCCCATTCTCTATTTATCAGTTTAAATTGTTAAATATATTTCAGTTACATATCTCCATTATAAACATTCATTGTTGATGTGAGTGGTAAGATGAAATATTTATCATTTCTAACTTTACTATTAAATATTTTGCTGCAGAAACATTTGTGAGTCATGTTGCTTCTAATTGTTTCTAAACTAAGTTTATATTTCCCACTCAGGATATTGAACCATGTATACATAACATCAAATTCTCTTACCTCATGAATGAGATAGGAAAAATATATTTATTTTCCTAGATGGAAATCTTGGAACTTCTGCATTTAAACAACCTTATTTTTCAATCATTCTGTTTCAATTTACTGTGACCGCTGTGGGATTTTCCCCAAATATTTATTTTATTTTCTGATGTTTTGATTGTATTTCCTGAATATCTTTTTGTGTTTTCTCTCAAAAAATATTTCTTTCTGGTGCCGAGCTGTTAAAATGTTTGTAGCCTTCATATTACCTACATGCTTGCACACTTGGGTATTGAATACAAAACTTTCACCAACAGTTTTTATATGTGTTTCATCAAAAACTTGTATAGTTTATATTTAAATTATTTTTGCATACATGCAAGCCTTTATTTTTGTGTACAATTTTTTTTATTGATATTGTCTACTTTCTTTCTTTACTACCATTGTATACTTTCACTTTTAACTCTTTGAGGACAACTGTCACACGGGCGTATGAGCTGCTTGGTAGTGTGCAGCCGTCCTCTAAGGGTTAAAACTGGAGAATATTTGAAAATTTAATTTTTCAAAATTAGCTGCTTGTTTCAAACTAAATTATTATCACTTTGTTGCTTCTCTACTAGTCCACTGTTATATTATGCAAAGATTTTGATCATGATTATTTAAACTTTAACTTTCTTTGATTAAATTTCCAATTTTTTTTAAAGGCTGAAAATGGTAATTCTTTCTGCTTCATTATTTTCATGTTTTGCATAACATATATGGTGAAAATTTGTTGTCTTACTGTCATTGTATATGTTGTAAAATTTTAACGTTTTTTTTTGTTTATATAGTTTGAAATTCCAGCCAGCCTGTTTTTTTGCACTGGGTTCTCCGATTTCAATGTTCTTAGCTGTCCGAGGGTATGATACAATCAGTGAGAATTATAGATTCCCTACTTGCCCTGCATTCTTCCATATATTCCATCCGGTAGTTATAATATTTATTGCACTATATTGATTTTTGTTTCGTAAATGTAGCAGTATCATATTTAGAGTAGTTCTCTATTGATTTGAATAAGATTGTAGAATAAAATTATTATTGAGATTTTTTTTTTTTTGAAAAATTTCATTCATTGATGGTTTTTTTTCCTTTTTGTTTTTCATGTGGGTTGTTGTATAAAGTATGATCCTGTGGTAAGTATTGAATCTTTAACTAATTTTTTATTTTTGTATATTATCGCAAAGAATATGTATTTTTATTTCCTTATTGTAGGCTTTTCGAATTGAACCTTTAATTGATCCTAATTTTTCTGCAAAACCGGTGTTGATTCCACATCACAAAGGTAGAAAACGGATGCATTTAGGTATAATAATGAATTTCTTTATTTCTTTCTTTGAAATACTTTTATTTACTAGCCACCTCCAGCAAACAGCTAGTTATCCACCTTATTGGTGGTAATAATTTAGCTGATAAAATTTTACTTTTTCCAAGTTGTTTTAAAATAGTTTTTAAAAAATTTAACGTATTTTAAATTAAAGCTATCCATAAACATTACTTAAAATTAATATTATTGAACCATATAAACTGTTATTTTTGAAAGATAAAAGAAATAACTGTAGACTTAAAACGAATCATGAGAACCAAACGAAATTTTTAAAAATAAATAAAATTTTAACTTCAAAGTTAGTAAATTGTTGAATTAATCTTATATTGATAGAGCAGCAACTGAATGCACTTATCAGATATTATATCGGAGATTTTTGATGCATTATGGTAACAATTTAAAATGAATTTTAATTTACGTTTGCATAAAAATGTTCAAAGTATTATCTAAGGCAGAAAAATGCAGTATTCCATATAACTGAAAAATTAAAGAAATATATTTAAAAGATAATGATTTCCAGAAAAAAAAATTATAAAGAATTACAGATTTATAAAATAAATTAATCATACTGTCCGAGATTAAAAAAGCTTTTTAATTTAGTGTTTTATTATTGATTAGGTGCTACACTTCCAGGGTTTTAATCAATTTTGTTGAAAGACTGATTCGACATATAATTTGAAATAGGATTACAGGAAATTAGACAAAACTACATGTTTGCCATGTATACAAACTATAATATCATACTATCAAGCTATAACATCAAAATTTTGCTGGATTTTTCTTAAAATTTGAAATTTTATATGTATATAATATACAGGTATAGGAAAAATTAATAGGAAGACCTGTGAAAGAATGCAAAATTTTTACTAGTAGAGAGTTGGGCCACCATTGGCTCGAATTACAGCTTGTATCCGACGTGGACAAATAAAGATTGACAAATAAAGGTCATGCACAAAGTTTAAGGGAATTCGCAGCCATTCCTCCTACAGAGCTGTCTCGAGTTCGGGTAGTGTGCTTGGAGGAGGAAATCGAGCACGGACTTTATTCTCTAAAAAACCCCACAAAGGCTCAATGATGTTGAGATCAGGGGGCTGAGGACACCATGTGAGATGCTCCACTTCATCATCATGCTCATCTAACCATGTTTGAACACAGCAAGCCGTGTTTAGAGGGGCATTGTCATCTTGGAATAGAGGACGTTCTCCAGGAAACAGAGTCTGAAGCATAGGGTGTAAATGATCTGCGAGAATATTGCGATAATGCTCGCCTTTGATCTTCCCCTTCGGGACTACGAGTGGCCCCAAACCACGCCAAGATATCACTCCCCACACCAGCACAGAGCCCCTCCATGCTTCATGGTAGGAACCAGACAGTCAACATGAAAAATGTTTCTGCCTGTGTTCGCCAGACGAACACATGTCCGGTGGTCTGAAATAATGTAAATGATGATTCGTCAGACCAGATTACGTGTTCTCATTGCTGTTGTGTCCAGTTTTGGTGGTCTCGGCACCACTGTCGTCGCTTCGTAGCATTCTGCAGCTACACTAATGTCTTTGGGATGGCTACTCTGCTATGAATACTTGCAGCTCCCATTGAATACAGGGTAACAAAAAAGTATAGGGATCACTTTTGTGATTTATCTACCAGTAAAGTTATAAAACCTTTTTATATATGTAGCATACAGATCAAAAGCTCCGCTATTAGACTTTCGATTGCAATAATTTTCGATAAAATCACAATAATGCCTTTGAAGAAATTTGACCAAATGCTGATTGGTCAAGAACAAGCACTTTTAGAACTTCGATAGAGTCACAGGATTATACAAACCCATTTTAAAAAGAAAGGTATTGCGATTTCACTCAGCCATATCAGTCACATCAAGAACTCAAAACTCAGATCGACGAAAAATGATTCAAAACCAATAAAAAATGGATGGCAAAGCAAATTGAAGAAATCATATTTGCAGAGGCTTGGAAAGATGGCATCGAAACCGGATCCACCAATACAGGCAAGCATGGCTAAAGCTCTTAACATGAGCCAGCAAGTTGTAAGCTATCAACTAAAACATACATTAAAGAAAATATGCCATGAAAAAACCTAAATGTCATCACTTCAATGAGAGATCGTTGCGGATTAGGAGGCAACGTTCATGGGCACACTACAAGCTCCTCTGTAAGGACAGATGGTGAAAGTTCATTCACAAATGATGAAGCTTGGATCTATCTATCCGATACCAATGCTAAATCTAAAGTTCAATATCTTAGCCGTGGCCAGAACAGGCGAGAGTTGACTCTGTCAACCACGGTGCCTCATCCCAAAGGCGTAATGTTTTGGATGGGCATTTCCGCCAATGGTGTTACCAAACCACGGTTTGTGCAACCTGGGGCCAAAATAAATTCTGTGTATTACATACAGAAGATATTAAAGCCCTTTCTTAAGGATGATTACTGCATATTGTACCCAAATGGCGATGCTGTTTTCCATCAGGATTTTGCCCCATCACATGCATCTAGGGTCACCCAGAAATTCATCATGGATCAGCAAGTGCAATTCCAGAGGCCACAACAATGGATGCCAAACAGTCCTGACGCTGCATCATGTGACTATTTCCTATGGGAACATCTGAAAAACAAACTGATAAGCGAAGAGTTTCTATGCTGAGGGGCCTTCAAAACGCTATTAGAGAACAGGTGAAGAAAATTTCTCAGGAAAATGATTTTGCTGGCTTTGAAATCATGGCTGAAGCGTTGTAGACAAATCTGTTATGCCGAAGGTCAACATATTAAGAAGCATTGCTGAATTGGTGTAATAACTTTTGGAAATAAAAACCTTCAAAAATGATCCCTATACTTTTTTGTTACCCTGTAGTTTTGGTGGATACCGGGTTCTGGAGATGGGTGTTCATCTCGGTGATTATTTACGGCAATGTAGTCTAATGTTTTCGGGCTACTATCCTCTTCAACGCTCATCTATCCCGGTTGTTCAACTTCGACTTTCTCCCGCTTTTATGCTTCGCAGAGGACACCTTTCCCAGTTTTGTGTAGGCTGTCATAACCCTTGACACGGTGGTCCTTGAAACACCCATAAAGTTGGCAGTTCTAGACATGGACGTTCCAGCGAGGCGAGCTCCAATAATCATGCCTCTTTGCATGTTGGACAGGTCGGACATAATGGTGCTTTGCTGGGAATAGAATTTTCTCATACAACTCTCACACCGGCAAATGCTCGACTGGTATAATCTTCCCTTTTGCCACCACTAGGTGGCAGACTGTTGCGACGTGGCGAAGCTGTATTGGACTGTTGAAGTGCGACACATTTCAAAATGGGTGTTCCTATTATTTTGTCCTATACCTGTGTATGTTACTGTAATACAAGCTTCAGTTTGTACTGTGTAGAACCATTTTAAAAGCAGACTGCCATCTTGGTGAAATTCCGAAATAAGTTTTTATTGGCGAGATCTTCACACATATCTTTACTGAAGGAAAAATTGTTGTAAATTAAGGTCATCTGAGATGCTACTTTAGGTTATCTTATCCATGACCATCTTAAAGGATTGGAACATGCATACTTCACCAGTGAAGATTCAAGGCAGAAATAGGCAGTTCGCAGTATGGTCTAGGTTTTTATGCATCAAAGCGATGCTTTTTGCTCATTTGGATACTGAAAGTAAAGAAAATTGTTGATTCAACAATTCTGTGAAAGCTTGTGATGCTATTTGCTCAGCCAAGTTTATGTTGGATGGTTAAAGTCATGGTAATTAGATTTTGAGAGGTGTGGGGGAAAAAGCCCACCCGATTCAGAAGTTGAAAGTGTGTTTATCTATGAATTTAAGTGGTGAGAAAAAGAATCAATTTTAAAAATGGGACAAAATCTAATTTATCACATCAATATATGCATAATGAAATCTCTGTTGCATGTCTTGTAGAAGCATCTTAAAAGAAGGTGGCAGCCATTGATAATCCAAAAATCCAATTTATTCTTGTCTTGGCATATTACTTCATGTAGATAAAGTGTAACAATAAGATCTTCAAAAAGTATTTTACTTAAGTCCAGCTCATGGCCATGAGTGAAATCTTATTTGAAAAGGCGGCATGTGTTTCCAGAAAGTGTCACAATGTGAGAGTTACAAATATGTGGCGAGCTTAAATGAAATAGTGAAACTTCTCATGACTCTTTAAGTAGAAGTGCTTTCATCTTAGAATTTAAGTAGAAGTAATGCATTTATATTTAAAAATTAAGTGGTGTTTTTAAAGATAGGAAAATTCTAATTTATTATATATATATATATATATATATATATATATTACACACACAATATTATATGTATGAAACACAAGCAATAAAGTTGTTGGATTTTGTAAAATATTTTTTCATGTACAGTTAACTCTCGAAATCGAAGGGACCCAGGAAAAAATTCGAGATAGCGAGTTTTCGAGATAACAAACTCCCAAGCATTAAAAATTACACATAATTACAAGCTAAGGAATATATTGCAAAATATTTTAGCCAGATAGAGTTAAATGTCTGAATACAGCAATAATTCCCATATTAATTCATAGCAGTGATATTAATTTACAGAGAAGTATGCAATTTTTAAAACAGAATGTATTTGTAATAAATTACTACTACTTATAGAATTTCTTTAAAAAGTTCAGCATAGTGACCTGGCGACACCTCTTTTCAAATTACTTTTCTACTAAGTTTTCAATCCAAAAAACAGCTGCAAAATCCTCTTTTTCCGCGTTTCCTGAACATTCCATGAACATGATGTGAACAGCATCTTTAGCCTGAGCCGCAGTAATGTTGGTGTCTGCTGGAACATCCACCTCTTCCTCATCACTCGAAGGCGAAGAAATTGTTTGAGAAAAGATCTCATCATCAGTCCACACACTTGAAAATCCGAGTCGAACTCCGTAAATGTTTCAAACATTGTCGTTTTAGAATGGTTGAGGATTTTTGAAAACTTCTCCCATTCTTCACACTGTTGTGTTTCTGTGTGGAGTTCCTGCTCCTCATCCGATTCACTTTCCACACTAGAAAAACCAGCTTTTTCAAAAAGGTTTTGATTTTTCTTTTGTGTAACGCTCATCCAGGCTCTGTCTGCCATCCTCATAGAATCAAGCATATTAAACGGTTTCATTTTCTGTTTTTTATCATTTGAATCCACAACCACCTTTACTGCATTCATTTTAGGGATAAGGCTGTGAGCCGTGCAGTTATCAATGAATAAAACAATTTTCCCCTTCTCTTTACACATTTTCTTGTTTATTTGTTTTAACCACTCTGAGAAAAATTCACTCGTCATCCAAGCTTTTTTATTTGCTTTATAATGAAGTGGAAAACACTTAATGCCTTTAAAGCACCTTGGTATTCTAGATTTTCCAATCATCAATGGTTTAAGCTTCTTAGTCCCAGTCAATGCTGGTAGCTAAAAGTAACGTTACTCGCTCTTTACTTTGTTTTCCTCCATGGCAGGTTTCTCCTTGGAAAACTGTAGTTTTGTCTAGCAATGCTTTGAAGAAAAGCCCAGTCTCATCAGCATTGAATATTCTTGCAGAAGATCAGGAAGAGTTTTTATCCATTCTGAACAAAGCTCATCACTCACTGGCTTTCGGCGCACAATTTTCAAAAAACAATGTTATGACGGTTTTCAAAGATTTTCAGACATCCATTGCTGCCTTTGAAGTCTTTGTGCCCCAGCTTCTGTGCAAATTGTTCTGCTTTTTCTTTAAACTCATTGCCTCCAATAGGTAAATTACAATATCTGCGTTGTTTAAACCATTTTATGAGGCATTCTTCTAATTCAGGATCTCAATTCGAATCTTCTTCATAGATCTTTTTTCAATTCAAAAAGTTTTTTAATTTTCTCTCTGTCCTTTATTATTCGATATTTTTTATAAAGTCGATGCTGGAATTTTAAAATCCTTGGTGATTTGTCCTTTCTTCCCGCCTTTATCAACAGCTTCTAAAATATCGACCTTTTTCTTTACTGTCAACACGTTCAACTTTCGTTTAACACGCTCTTTTTTATTGTCTCCATGGCACCACCTTCCATTTTTGCAACTCGAACTGGCAATTCACAGACTTTTTAATCGCATCTACACCCCACAAACGATTTTCGCAGATTGATTTAACACGTGTAGTGAAATTTGTTGGACCTATTACATAAACACAACAGCTAATAGGCTTGCCTAACGAATTGGTGAGAATGACACTCATTGGATGCAGCTGATACTATGCGACCTTGAATATCCAATTGGGTGTAAAGGGAGCGGTATTGTCCCTTTTGCATCAAATTCTGGGAAGCATCCCCTACGTGAGATCTTCATGAAGGTCATAATGTGACTAAACAGCGATTTCCAAGGAAAAAAATATTTTTGGCGTCGAAAAAAATTCGACATATCAAGGTTTTGAGTGAAAATTCTTCGAGATAGGAATTGAAATTAACATTAGGAGAAATACGAAATTTCAAGAGGAAAAATATTTTTTCGAGATATCGAGAGTTCACTGTACTATGTTTATTTTTATACACAATTTTGTGGAGACATGCACTATGATTTTAGTGAAGGTTTCATAATAAATATTTTATGTTATATTCCTCACTTTACTTCATTTTTTAAATGGTTTATGACAGTAGTTTTAATAAAGTCATCAATTTTATTTATAGCCTATTTCTAAGATTTATGATTACAATCTTAGGTTATGATTTTTAGTAAATAATTATGCATAATTTTCCTATTATTTATTCATAGATAGAATGCAGTTTTAATTTTCATCAGTTTGTAAATTATGATTGCGTATCTACAAAATTTTGACAACAAATAATATTTCAAGGTTTTTTTTTTTTTTTACTTCTCTATCTTCATTCCTTGAATACTACTCTAAGATATAAAATTCCTTACTGATACTGATCATATTTATTTTTAATACAAAATAAACAAAAGATCTAGCACTTAACTATACTTTAGTTAGCATTTCTGGTGGTATTCTTTCTGATATCAAAATGTAGAGAGTTATAAAATGTCAGTTTTACTGTTTATGAAGTCAGTTAAAGTACTAAACAGTTTGGAAACTGGTAGTGGTTTATAATGCTATAAGGTTTGTAGTTTAAGGGATTTGATGGTGGAATTATGAAATTGAGCTATATTCTACTATATTTGTTAATTTGTGAAAATTTGCAAATATATACATGGGCCCATGGATAAGTTGGAACATATCTGCATACCTGAAAGGGTTCATAGTGGCGGATTTGCATGCATTCCATTTATCCACCATCGTTTCACTTGGCAACTTTTTGTCGAATGTCTATTTCGACGAACACCGGTTTCAACGAAATGATTGCCAACGAAAGACTAAATTTCTCCTGAAATAAAGCACTGATATGGTTTATGGTAGACTCATTCGAAAGCTGATAGAATGGACAAAGATTTGGTGAATTTGACAGATTTTAGCTTGAACGGTGTTTGCGGTACTCAATATTAAAGATTTTGGCGACAATTCGATTTTGCATTTCACCAAAGTTTCGGCGCTTGTAACTCGGCTTTAAATCCAGGTATTTTGATGAAAATGGTGTCATCTTAAAGGATTTTAACTGCTCTTTCAGAATGTGTTTATTTTGCGTGTAGATCTGCCAAAAACGTTTTAAATTTGGATTTTTTCATGATTTTTTGGAAAATCATCGTATCCTCCAAAACTTGCAAACAGTTAAGAGATAGGACAGGGTTGCTATAATGCTTTATGATCCCCATGGGCTCTTCTATCACCCTCTTTCGTTTGGCAGAATAGGTCAAACTCTCCCTGTATATGATAAATTATTCTTTTAATTTATCTTCATGCATGTATGTTTGTTGAAAAAAATATTTTTGGCAGTTTCAGATGTCTATAATGTTACTTTTAGTTCATTCGAGAGGCATATATGTACTAATATTTCTTTATTTAAAAAAAAAGTTGTATGTAATGTATCAGATAATAGGGTACTTGGACAGTGTTTTGAAAAATTTTAGCACTCCTTTACTAATAGTCTTGTATGTTCTTTTCTCTACCTCTCTGGGACAGAGGAAACAATGTGACTAAAATCAAAATTGTCACTTGTCTACATTACTACTAAGTCACAGGTTCTATTGGTATTATGTTTTTTTTAAAAAAAAACCTTTCTTTATGCCTTTCAGAGATCCGAGAAAATGTTACCAAGATAGCAAGTGAAATAAAGCAAAAACTGATGGATACAATGCGCTATACATGGAACTCATTGAGCGAGTTTGCTAAGAATCACTCTTTTCCAAGTGCAATTTTAGAAGCTGAAGTAGATAAATTGGTTGAGCAGGAAATGTCAGAAACAGTAGAAAGTCAAGGTATTTTATACTTAGAATTTTTAATGTTCTTATTTGTGGCAAATTTTTATATAAATATATTCATATGTTCGTGACAATTTTTAGTTAAAAATGTTTATGGTCTTATTCTGAATCATTATAATATTAAAATTTGGCTATTGCTTATAACTAGTTTGAGAGTTTTTTATGTCTCAAAATCTTTATGCACAGGCTTATAAAAGGAGCACTGAATTTTGAGCAAGATTTACTTTTGCACTTTCTTGTCCGAAACATATTAATAAATCTTGTTTTTATTATAATTGTATTATCTTAACATGGCAGGGTTCGCACTCCTCCTGAAATTCTTGAAAAACTCCTGAATTTTGCTTCTTTTTCTAAGGGCCCTGAAAACTGTGTTTTTTTTATCCTGATATTTCTTTTTGTCTCCTGAAAAATTACAATCGAAGAGCAAAAGATAAAATTATGATAAAACATAAAAATGACGTTTCCATTTTTCCTTATTGATAGAAAGTCGCTGGAATCCGGAATTCTTACTTCTGACCTTGCTTAGCGCCGAAAGAGTCTACCGCACATGTTCTGAGTTGCCGCAATTGGGAAAGATGGGAGAATTGATATTTAGTATACTTTTCTGCTAATTTTATAAAAATTGTCCACACTACCCCCTTCTCCCCTACAATTGATTTTTTTCACATTATCTCTGAATTTTCTGTACTGTACTCCTGAAAAAATTCTTTAGAAAATCCTGAATTTTATTATCATATATACAGTATGAACCCTACATGGGGCACCTTTAAGCAGTTAGCATTTCTCTCCACTAGAAATGCTATTTGATTGGCTGATAGTTGGCTAATCAAGCTTCAGAAAAGAACATCTTCTGGCAATAGACATCATTCCATTTCTCTAGCCATTTATTTTGACATGGTATGAGATCTGTTTTGTGACCTGCTAAGTAAAAAATGAAATTTCTTTTCGTCACTGAATTTTTCTTATTCCATATTCATTGAGATAAGTTGGATTTATTCACCAAATTAATTAAGATTTTCTGCATCTAACCATACTATTAGCAACTAGAAATTCCTTTTCTAAAGAGAGTTATAACACTTGAAACTTGATGGCTGCACGTGGGGCTGTCGTGATTTTACTTTAACACTTACAAATTTTTACTTTTGCTAGGAGGATATCACATTAGTTGGTAAAATATTGCATTGTGTGAGAATAAAAATGCAATAACCCTAGAAACTTAATTTTACCAAAAATGGCTCAGACTCGTAGGATGTGAAACACATGTGAAATAACAACATAATCAGTAATTTTTAAATAACAGTATAAATTTATTTAAACTATATCAGTGGTTTAAAAATGAATCCTCGTATAAGTGAGGCAAGTATGATATTGCACATTTATATAGAGATAGTTATACTTCAAAATTATTGCACTCTTTGCGAACGACAGAAGTTTGTAGATTTTTATACTTTAAGAAATTTGTTACACTAACATGTTATTGCACGCTTCATGAAGATAATTAAAACTTCAAAATTGTTGAAGACTTTACATTAAGTTAAACTGACAAGTAATCACACACATTATGAAATAGATAAAACACAATAACAAGATAACGGTGGGCGCCCTACCTTTAAGAAAAAGTGTAATTCCTTTGTACTAGTAACAAAAACATAGAACATTTACTTAACATGAGGCGTGAGACACAGAAACTCAAAGTTATCGTTATTCCCCATTCCAATAGTCATTTGAATTCATTTCTAGCCTAACATCAAAGTCTGCTTTAAATATGTGTAGGGTAAACTTGCTTTGTTAGATTTTAAATTAAGAATACATAAATCTTCCTTTATATATATATATATATATATACCCATTTTTTTTCTTTCCTTTTTTTTTACATAACCAAAAAAAAAATACTTCCCTTTACTAGAGAGAATTAAGTAAGATAACAGACAAAATTCAATTTCTACCCCTTTAATTATTCATTTACTTTTAAATCAATTCACGCGACTCAGGCCCCACATTAAATTGTACCTAGAACAAATGAAACACCGACACATAAATACATTTCCTTGCAGAATATTACCATCACAATAACATTCTTTTGGAATTTCTAGATTATCTAAGAAATAAATGATTTGAATTACAATGCTATCAATTCCTCACATGACAAAACTAAAATCCACCCCCCCTATCCCGAAACCTAAAACTTTAACGTCCTTTCCTATCCTTGTAATGTCCATCGCTTTAAATTCAGAGAAAATTCAAAAAAGAAAAATAATGTGAAATTGTACTCAATCCTGGTCTGCGCATCGGATGTTACCGTCAGTCAACATGATCCGGCCGGTCCTTTTGGGGCGCCAGGTGCGAAGGCTCACAGGTCTGGTACATGCCAAGTCAGTCCCTCCAGCATCGAAGCCTACACGGCAGGAGACGGTAGTTGAGATGACGATCAAAGTAGATGTTTAAATGAAGGAGAAAGACCACGCGGCAGAGTCCACTCACAAAAGGCCACTAATAGTATAGCGTCGGTCCTCAGCCTAACGACGCTGCCAAAATTGATAGCACACCGTAATCGTTCTACGTGAGGTCGAACACAAAGTTTCGCCAATCATTCCCTGGAAAACCTCGTTGCAATCATTTTGTTTCTTTTTTTCTTCAAACTAACGCCCCTCAGCGTATCCAACACGTTTTCTTAGACCATTTTTTGCAAAGCTGGAACTTTCGCCTTCTCCAAAGGATCGATGTTTTTAGATTAGCTCCAGTTAACCCACGCCAACGCTGTTCCGGTACCACGCGGATCCATACCGCAATCTCCTTCGCCACCGCTCGGGGGTTAGGTCGTCAGGCAAGAGCCAAAGCCCAAGAGCCAGAAAAATAAAAAAAGGCCGACACTCATCCCTGCAACCCCTTAAATTCTGTGGGGTGAATCTACGTCAACGCGACGACAGCGCTTGACCGCTATTCTACCCCCTTCACTAAGGTTAGCCATCTTGGAGAGCTAAAGACCAGATGTGAAAACAACGACTCAAAAGACGTCCCTCTAAACGCTAAAATCGCGATTTAAACTCGCCCACGCTATTGTTTTGAAGAAAACGAAAGACAATGAAAAGAAAAACCCAGTTACAGAACGCTTTAAAAAACCCATTTTGACACATAAAAGTCATAAAAACCAATTTAAAACATAGAAAATAAATTCAATTGGAACACAATTAAATCCTTAGTTAAAATGTATAAAGCCCTTTCATTGACACATGAACATGAGGCATAAAAGAATAAACATGAAAATTCAAAAAAAAGGAATTAAGCAAATAATGATAAAAATGATATTTTACAACAAAAAGGCTAATTCATTTGACACTCCACTAAAAACACACACTAAAAATATAAAGCCAATTTCCTTTGACATATGAATCAGAGAAAAATAAAAACTAAAAGGCTAATTCATTTGACATATGAATCAGAGAAAAATAAAAACTAAAAGGCTAATTCATTTGACACTCCATTAAAAAAAAGAACACACTCAAAATATAAAGCCAATTCATTTGACATATGAATCAGAGAAGAATAAAAACTAGTCATGTCATTTTCAAAAGTTCTTTAAACCCACCCATAGAGTTCATATAAAAATTTGAAAGTTCTCTTCACATGCCTCTGAATGGATTTAGAGCGAGCAAATTAAAAAAATACAAATTGGCATACCAATGACTTGTAGTGAATTCTTTTTGTAATTAAAAATATATAAAATGTGATTTACAAAAACTTCCCTAAAAAATATAGCATCACTACAGGGCAACTTTCAACAAACATTTGGGGACACTTTTCAACACTATTAAAATGTATCCCTCATATTAATTTAATTAATTAACTTTGGGACTTGGGCAAGATGGCTTGAACTTACATAAAGAAGCATAATAAACCAAAAGAAAGAGATTTCAAAGGCTATGCAAGCAGTTCAAGATGTTATGTCTCTTAGAACAGCTGCAGATGTATATGGAATGTCCTATTCCACATAAATTTATTGATTTAAAATAAAGTCTAACAGTTGATCTTGATGGTAACATAACATTCTGTACTTCATCCAACTGCTTTAGCTCCACGTATACATGTTGACAAGTTTTCACTGGAGATCAACAAAGTATGCTTTGTGCTTATATTATTAAAAGTTCAAATATGACTTATTTACAAACAAGTGTGACAGCTTGCTTATGATTATTCAAAATGCCTGGGCTTAAGCACTCTAAGTAGTTGGAATGGAAATAATATAACTGGAATTCACTGGGTTAATGATGTTATAAATTGTCGGAATAATGGGGCCATTTAAGTCGAAACTGAAAGTAGCACAAAATTACAGGAACAAACAATGAGAACAAGAAAAATTAAATTAACCTGAAACCAGATAAATTTTGTTAGATCACTGTATTTTTCTGTACATTTGTTATGTTTCAATAAAATTTATGTTCATTTGAGTTAAATGAGTCGTTATATATTTATTGAAAACTGCCCCATGCCATGTTGAAAAGTGCGCCAGGGGCACATTTCAACAAAATCAGTCCTCGTTTGAAATGCATCATTTCTCCTTTTAGTTTATGACCAGGAACTCTTGATACAAACTGAATAGCTGCGTAAGATTCTGTGACATCTAAGCCTCATAAGAGGCTTAGTGTCACGAAAAATTTAAATATATAGGGGAGAGAGGGCTAAGGTGCCCTCTCTCCCCTATATATTCATGCTTAATATAAATGATGCTCATAGGAGTCCTCCCTCTGCCTTGGTAACTCCTCCCTGCCTTGCAAATAACTTGATTGTAATATAGTAAAATCTCGATTATCCAGCATTCAAGTATCCAGAAAGCTCAACTAGCCGTAAAAACTAGAAAATGAGTTTTCCTAAAAATTTTACATCCGAGCGCCAAAATTTAGCCCGTGCCGCTCCATTCACGCAGACAATTTTATCTGGAATGCAACGTCTGCTCCGCACGGAGGGGCATAGAAGGAGAAAAAAAAAAAGCAATATACTGTACAGTGACGTACACAGACTTGTTTTATGGGGGGCGGGCGGGCAAAAGCAAAAGTGAGAACCAAAAAAAGTTCCTCACCTTCGCTGAAAAACGAGACCTAATAACGAAATCGACATCCAAAAAAAGGGTAAAGGGTCAGAATCGGTAAAGAAAAAATTCCAGACTTACCCCCTATTTTTTCCGTCGCACTCAACTATCCGGATTTTTCAGGCATCCGGAAATCGGCGTTTCCCGAGCATGCCGGTTAGTTAAGCTTTTTACTGTACTACAAGCCAGACATGACACATTTCCGCTTTTTCGGCATCGAATTTAATCATTCTTGGGATCGATGCAAATCTGCATTAAAATTTTTGTTAATATGTTTGGGGGGGATGTCACGCAAACAAAAACTATGCGCCATGTGAAAATTTTGCGAATGGCTCTAAGGCGAAAGAGTTCCGAATTCATACGATATTGAGTAATACTGCCGAAAGTTATGTATCGTCCGGGTTATGTATAGGCGTTTTGCCACGCTTTGGGGTCAAAGTTTAGCATTGGGAGGGATGCCTGAAAAAGTTTGTATTCTTTTCTTTCTCATTTCGTCCAATCGTCTTTCATTTCATCCAATCAGAATTCATTCCAAATTTTGATTGAATGAAAGAAAACCATCCACGAATTTCTTCTGATCCGAATTTCGTGAGGGAAAAAAAAGATCACTAACTCTCCGTGAAGGAAGCCATTTTATTTTCGCGTTCTTTTTAACATTATTTTCTTCGTTTTTGTTAGTTATTTCAATTTCATTTTTGTTAGTTTTCGTTCTCTGACGTTTGTCTATCAACACAGACATAACACATTCGTGCGGAGAAGCGAATTTCAGCATTTTCGGCATCGAATTTTGTCATTCTTGGGATCGATGCAAATCTGCATTAAAATTTTTGGTAATGCGTTGAGGGGGGGGGGAGTGGGTTGAGCACACCAAAAACATGAATGGCACGCAATCAAAAACTGCGTGCCTTGTGCAGATTCAAAATAATGTCAGATTTGATAGATAAAAGATAAGGAAGATTGCATATTGAAACATATTCATTTTAGAGTGATAAATACAAAATGATGAGCAAAGAGCAGTCTGCTGTTGAATATTTTCAAAAAAAGATTTTTTGCGTGATGTTATTGATAGTAACATGCGAAAATTTAAGGTCATCAGGCAAATGGTACTAAGAGGAACTTGATAATAAGAAAATAGCAATGAAAAAAGAAATAAAGAAAAACCCCCAATCAAAGAAAGAGAGCAAAATTTGGAAAATAGAGAAAAATAGCACACCGAAGCATAAAAGAAAATTTGAACTGCTAGCTCAAAAAATGAGAAACAAAAGTCTTAATAATTATGTATAATCAAAAAAAGTTTTTACATCGCCATATTTTTCAGTGAGATAATTTTTACTATAGTTTTTATTTAAAAAAAAACTTTTTACGTAATTCATTTTTCATCCATTAATTTCCTTTTCATTCATTAATTTTCTTTTAAATAATAATTCTACAATAATTTTAATATCTAAAGCACTTTTTGTTCAAATTTATTCATTTATTGTTCAATTAATAATACTTATTTTATTTCTCGGTGTTTTCGGTTGACACAATTTCATATTTGTGAAGTTTAGCTTTTTTTGTTCCAAGCCTGTGTCATGTCTGTACAAGCATGACCATTCTAACCACCCTTTCAGTACTTTTTTTTTTGTTTGTGATGATTGCGAGCGATGATTTTTGCATAAAATTTTAAGTATGAGGCTTAGATGTCACAATTCCAGATAATCTTATGGGGTGCTGACAACGATAACTGATGTCATTTGTTACATTTTAGCATTACATTCTTTAAATTATGCAATGTTTTCTTTTATCTTTTCTTGATTAAAGCATTAAAATTGCATTGCTTTTTAAGGCTATTGAAAATGTTTTACATTTTTTACACCATTTTTTTAAATTTTGTATTAACATTAAAACCTTCCACTTATAAACCTTTTACATAACATTATCTTTTATCATTTTCAAGTGCTCCATTTTTGGTACATATTGATTTACTGATATACCAGCACTACTCAGGATAAAAATATTTTTATGCATTTCATTTTTAAAAAATTAACTGTCATGCAGCCTTCACTAAAACCTTTCTTATGCTTCAGCGTTTGCAAATAAGTTTGAAGTATTTATAACATTACAAAGTCGATTCCTATCTCATAAAATCAGCTGTTGACAGCTGTGTGGTGTGAACATGATATACTAGAAAGTAAAATATTTGTTATTAGCACTCAACAGAATATCAACATGCACATAAATAAATGCATTTTAAAAAATGTAATGTTTTTAATGTAAAAAAATATATATTTATAAAATATTATAATACACAAAATCCTCTTTCTTGTCTGCATTTTTAATTAAAATGATAATTTTTTGAAAAGCTGCTAGATTAAAATAGACTGAATGATAATTTTTTGAAAAGCTGCTAGATTAAAATAGACTGTATCAAATGTTTTTAAAAACAGCAGAAATCTTAATATTTTCATTAATAATTTTTAAATAGTGATACAAAATTTAATTAAACATTATGAGTGACAACTTGGAGCAAATAAATAGATTAAAATATTTATAATATTTTCATTCAGTAGGAATGGCTACATTAAAGACAAAATCTTTTCTATGCAAAACTCTATAATATATGAACTGTTGATGCCAGAAGAAAAGTTAACCATGAATTAAGATAATTAATTTAATTTACATGAATTTGAAGCTATATGCAGTTATTTACAATTTTAATTAATGAAACACAGTGTGGTATAGAATTGATGCCTTGATACACTTCAGTGGGCAGGCCTAATGTGTTAAAAAACAAACCATCCTGCCAAATTTAACAGCAAGCCTAAACCAAATTTAATGTGTCTTACTATCAAAGTTAATTCTTTGAAGAGGGGGAGGGCAGCACTACCACCTGGTGCCATGGCAAATAATTATATTCATATATAATAATTATATTAAATAAATTGTTCAAGTAATTGTCACAAAATTTTACTTATGCTTCATAACCTTTGTGAGCAAAATTCAAATATGTATGTTTGTACACAAACTATGTATGTGTTTCACTTTTATTGATATAGATTTCAAAACATAGTAGTTTGTTTATGATTGATATTTTTAGAATACTTATCGTAATTATTCTTTTTTAACAGAAGCGTCATCAGAGGATGTTAAAGTTGGTTTGCTTAATGGTGGTAGAAGAATTGATTATGTTCTTCAAGAAAAGCCAATTGAAGCTCTTAATGATTATGTATTTGCTCTTACAAGTCATGCCACCTACTGGTTAGCAATTTTTAAGCATTATTTTACAGCACTGTACTTTTGTTGATTATAAAGTAGTTTTAATGGTTATCAAAACAATTTTAAATCTTTGTTAGATTATTCTTTAATTTTTTAAAAAAAATTCTGGCACATCTTATAAAATTCTTGTATCTAAAAAAGGCTTTGTTTAAATACATATTTCATCTTTATTTTTTTAATAGATTACTTTTCAGTAGTTTTATATCTATGTGTTTATACAATTTGTTATTGTTTTCATTATATTTTGTTTTCCTTACGTAAATTTTCAAATGTTATTGGATAAGAATCTCTAAATGCTTAGTGTGATTTTTGATTTTTAAGCTTTTGAAGCAAATTTTTCACTATTGTTTTCTCATCTCATTTGTTATATTTGCAATCTGTTACATATTATAACTTTGTTTTCAGGGATTCTGAAGATACTGTTCTGATGATACTACGAGAGATATATGCAATGCAAGGAATCTTTATATCTACTCAACAAATGGAGCAAAGAGCATCTATTCAGCATAAAGAATCATTTGATAGCAGTGTATCTTTTGATTCTGTAGCTTTAATGGGTGCACCAGAAAGTAGTGTGAATGTTCAAAAAGTTTTTGATTATAATCAAGCATTTTGTATGCCAGCAGAAAGTACACCTGTCATTCCAAATCAAAATAGTAATTTTAAACCACCAGATTCAAATAACTCACTTCCACCTATGCCAGTTGCTAATAGTTCTCAAGCTTCTTCTGCCATTCCAGGGTCCAATCACATTGGCCCTCCTCCACTGTCTGGATTTGTAAAACGATCACCATTTGCTAGATGATTTTCAGTCTGGATCGTTATTCATAATTTCAAGGATAGTAAATTTAAGAGACTTAGGACATATGAGATGGTACTATGTGTATATAAAAAGTATATCTATATAAACCATTAGACATAAAGATGGCTGTGTCTGTGATGATTATTAGAGTTGGTTTTTCTCTTCTAATGGTAACAGATTAGGTTTTTATTTAATTGCGGTGGATAAAAATTATGCAGATTTTATTCGAATTTCTTTCTTTTAGTATTTTAAATATTAATGTGGGTTTAATTGAAGGTTTTCGTTGTTTTACTTGTAAAATTTAATTTATACTGTTCTTAAAAATATTTCATTCTGTACTCTGTATTTTTCTAAAGTTTGTATTTTTCTAAAGTTAGTATTCGACTATCTATTGCACCAATTTAAATCTGTATCAGAAAAGGAATAATCGGAATGAAATTTATAATTTCTGTGTAATAGAATGAAACATATTGTTTTTGTTACATGTTATATTTAATTTTAAAAAATGTAACTGAAACATTTTTGATAAGATATTTATCTTCAAAAATTAAGTGTCCTTATTTTTTAGTTGCATATCTTTTAAAGTATGTAAAGTTTAAAATTTTGAATGAAATCTTGTACTGTTTTTTATAATATTCACACCTGAGCTGCATAATAACTAAAATTTATGAATGTGATATTCTTTGCTGTTGCAAAGCTGTGTAAGGATTTTCTCTTATTTTATGTATGGATTGTTGATTCTTAAAATGTTATTTATACTTTTTCTACAGGTATAAAATAAAGTTATAATTTATGTTTTTTCTGTTTTCTTTTAATATATTTGATAACAGTTTCAATATATTCAAGATTAGCATTTAAAAATGTTTTTAAAATATGTAATACATTATGTTAATTTTACAATGATATATAAAGATGAGTATGATCTGTTTGTTATTCATTCTCGTGCAATATTTTTTTCAATTAAGTAATTTTTCATATGGTGCTCTATAAAATATCAATTTAAGTGTGAAAGGCCAAGTATTGGTTATCAAGATCAACTGAGGAATACTAATGCAGTTCTGATCATTCTACTATGGCTTGATGAAAAAAAAAAAAAAATTATTCTCGTTTTAGTGCTTTAGCTTGTGCCTTATGGAAGGTTTTGATAATAATAAGCTTTAAATATGTAAAATGCTGAATTTCGTCAGATTAGAAATAAGAGTAATTTTTTATGTCATTCATGTTGTTTATGATCTTGATTGCTTTAAAGGAATCATTATTTTCTTTTCATGATTAGTTTCTTAAATATAGGTGTGTTGGATTTCTTCATGAAATAAGTTAATACAGAAACAACTTGCATCATATTTAATATGGTATTGTGTGTGTATAAGAATAAGTTTTATGTAACTTATTCTTATATATATACACATTGATGTAAATAATTTACCCCCCCCCCTTCCTCTGAAGAAATATTTTTTGAAAGTTGGAAAACTATTATCTTTTTTTCTTTCAAAAAGAAGCAAATATATACAAATGTATAATTTCTTTGAGAATCATGTGAAAGAAAAATTAATTCTGATATTAAGTAATTCTGTTATTTTGTAAATAAGTTGACATGTCATTATCTGACTTAAAACCAGATTAGTCTTTTGTTTGTAATATATGTTGTTTTTGCCTCCATTTCATTTATCTGAGGTCAAATATTGATGATTTTAGTTCACATTTTCTTTTGAGTATTATTAAGCTAAAGATCTGTAATAGCATCTGTTTTTATTTTAAATTATGTGCTGTTAACATTTTACTGGTGCCCTATCTGATTAAATGTGTTTTGTGCATATTTCAATGTCATCCTAGAGCATATTTATTAGGGCAAAATTTTTAATGAAAATTCTGTGTTTCTTTAATAAACAAAATAGTTGATTTTCACAGTTCAGTTTACTTACAATGTTTCAATTATATTTAGGCTTCTCCAGTTGCACCTTTTTATGTTGGCTTTTGAAATTGATTTTAGAAATAAATTACTGAAGTGACAGTTAAAAATTGCAATAAATTTTGGTTTATTTCTTACATTATTGCTTAAAGAAACTGGGTCATTTCTACATATAGAAAATACCTTTTTCTTTTGTTTTCTCATTTAAATTGGTGTTAAAAATAATTTTTACTTATCTGTATTATTCAGGATCTTAACTGCTTGTAATAATGCATGTTATCTGAAACTTGTATTTAAAAAAAAATTAATTTCACTCAGTACTTCGCTCTGATGGCAATGTATTAATAAGGAAGGAAGGAATTATCATTGTGCACAGTAATATGGTTGGACTAGAAATGTTTGAGAATTTGATAATTATACATTCCATAGGTAGTTGCATCCATTTTCGTATCAAAACAGTTGAAAAAGCATTTTTGCAACCCAAATATACTCAGTTCATCCACATGAAACAATAAATAACATTGGCAAAGTAAATGCCTTTCAGTCGATGCAAGCATTATCTGTAAATTTCTCCATGTTGAAGTATTCCCTAAATGGCCTTAAAAATTAATCTTGAGCATGTGTATATATATAAAAGAAATGTTATTGTGCTTTTATTGCGTGTTTCATTTCATTTTACGTTTTATACTCTGTATATAAAATGTATTCGTTATTGTAGTCATTAAACAAAAAACACAGGCCGAGTTATTCTAAATTTCATTTTATTATGGGAGAGTGCCGGAATGTACGTACATAATGCTTTAAGTTTCATGCCAAAAGAGAACAGAAGATCCCTGCTTTTTCTCAGGTAGGGATTTAACAGATAGACACGTGATCAAAGTGAAGGGAATAATAGCTATTTTTAATAAATTACGTAAGCATTTTAGGAAAGATTCATGGCGGCAATAACGAGTTGTGTCCGCGTGAAATCGATTAAAATATTCTTTTAGTAATAAATATGCCAAAACGAGAGATTTAATATACCTCCAGAGCGGGAAATAGAACGAAACTGGAGTTTAAGAAAAGTGATTTTGGAATGCATTAAGACTTTAAAATATATAATATTAGAATTTGAAATAAAATTAAGCGAGATTATTACATATATGTACTCACTAATACCTTTTAAAGCCATTTAGGGAATACTTTAAAACTGAACTTGAGGCCGATTGAAAACTGAAACGTGTAAACATCCAAATGAACATTGAAATTAAGTGTAATTAATATACAATGTACCATAATAATTTATATATTGAAATCTAGTTATAAATGCTTAACTTCCACTGAAAAAACATCAAAATTCTGAAGAATTTTGCAATGAAAATTATCATGAAGTGCTGTGCTTGCAAAAAATATAAAATCTTTGTTTTTGCCCTGAATTAACCGAATGTCATTGATAGAACATAATTTATGTAATATTAACTTATTATTTCAAGATAATTTGAAAAAATTCCATTGAAGTCATTAATAAAATCTTACATTTGGTTTCACTGTTTTAACTTCAATGTAATTTCAGTGTTAAAGTAATAATGAATTTTTAAAAATAATTTAGAAAAGGTTAAACTCATTTTTGGAGAGAAACTGACATTTTATTTTTCATATTCAGTGCTATCAGTTTACTAAAATTATATATTTTTTTTATTACTGCAATCATATTTTTGTATACGACTCAAGTATTAATTTTTGTTTTCTTCTCCCTTTTCCAATTTTTTTTCATTGATTGTGTGGGACGAGTCTCATGTAATAGACATGAAAAAATCTGGATTTCTAATGAGCTCTTTTCTGTAATACCTTTCTAGTGTTTTTGCAAGCAAATATAAAATTGAATTTTGAAAAAAAAATATGTATGTAAATAACTTGAATCTGATCATGAATTCCTGATGAGGGGATAATGGGTTCCTACCTTCCGCCATTTATATAGTTTGCAGTTAAAGTATCCTTTCCTTTGTGTTGTTAACTTTCATCATCTAGCCACGATTAAAAAGTGTGAGATCCATCATATCTAGCTCATGTTGTAGCTTCAAAGCAAATTGATGTAACAAAATAATGACAGATATTGCTATCTTCTGCAGTGATACCATATGATTTATGTCATAATTTTTCACATTTGTTATAAATCTGTCTTAAAGTTATTTTAGAATTTGTTTAAAGAATAAAAATTGAATTTTTTCTGGAATAAAATATATATGGGTCTCCTCGACTTTCAACGCAATTCTATTCTGACTGACAAGTAGCAGCAAGTTGGTTTATATTTTTCAACACTATTTTCATTAAAATGGCATTTGAAATTCTCTCTAAATTATTACTCTAAAAACTAAAACTCTTCATTCATACTCTAAATAAGGAATCTCCAATTTACTGACTGCAAATGCCATTTTTATTATATGAAATATACAAAGTTAAAAATTTAAACTCGAATTCTAAAACATTTTTCTACTCTTCTAAAACAACGTTGCCATTCCTGAAAAACAAACTTTTAAAGTATGGATAATATAAATAGACAATTGCAAAACATGTAATATAGAGAAAATCATAACAGTAATCAACTGTTTGAGGTTAATGAAATATTATTTTGAGTTTTTAGTTATCAAAATGTAAAGTAAAAATATTGTTCATTCTCCCACCTTGCAATGGTGAAATTCGGAATTGAACATTGCAAAATAATAAAGAAATTGTTCTCGCAGGTCCAATCGACGAGGGATTCTAACTGTCCTTCCTGATTTGGTTATTATGGGCAACTTGATGTTTGCTGGGATCATCCCATCTGATTTTACAGGTGCATCATCAAATGGAGTTTGTTCTGCAGAAATATTTTCGCATCGACAATTCTAATTGAATTTCGACGGAAATTCTTCTGTAGACGATAGCTCTAAAGGATAAAGATTTTGTACTGCTCTGTGACTTTTCCATTCTGCACTTTAACTCTGGCACGTCGACTTTCACCGTTAGTACTTGTAGATAATTGGTATGATTTTACCAAGAGGACAATTTAATCTTTTTTTGTCATCGTTTCCAATTAAAACAATGTATCCTTTTAATTTACAGCTACTTACAAACTTTTTCCTTGATGTTTTTAATGTTCCTAGATATTGGCGAAATATTTTCCTGAAAGCCTCATAAACATCTTGAATATAACACAATCTACGTTTATAGAAGTTAGAATTGAAGTCGTGTTTCACAACTGGCACTGAATTATTTTGTCTTAATTATTTCTCTTAAAAAATTTGCAGGTATTATGGCAGTAAGGCTTGAATCCGCCTTTACAACTATTAAACGTCTGTCAATCAATATAGCTTCACAATTACACAAATTGTGCACATCTCTTCATAATTGAGACAGGCTCGTCCAATGATTTTTCTTAATACTATCTTCATCATCCCTATTAGACGTTCCCACCAGCCACCCCACCACAGAGCTCCGGGGGAATGAAATTCCAAATAATGCGCTCATCAGCTCCCTGCCTTGAAACTTCATTGAAATCGATTGAAGCAAGTACATTACATGCCCCAACAAAATTTGTACCATTATCCGTATAAATTATGGATGGCTGCCCACGTTTGGCAACAAAACGATAGAATGCTTGTAGAAATGTATCTAGCGTTAAGGATGTAACCAGTTCCAAATAAACGCAGCGGTACACTGCACAAGTAAATAGGCAAATCCAAGCCTTCTGATATTCTCGTAGAAGTATAGGTCCAACATAAAGTATGCCGGTTATCTGAAAAACTGAGGCATCTTGGACTCTTATCTCCAGGGGGTGGTGGGTTAACATTTTTACTTGAATAACGTTTACAAGTTTTTAAAACGGATGAAACAACTCTTCGTCCCGCTAATATCCAAAATCTTTCTCTTAAAGAATTCAGGACATGAGAAACTCCAATATGTTCTTCCATTACCAAACGTCTTACAAGAGGATGATCACTTGGCAAAATAGCAGGAGTTCTGAACTCGGATGTATCATCTCTTTGAAATATAGCCGTTTTACTTCTGATGATCCCATGATCAATGAATGGATTAAGGCTTATAATCCATTTATCTTCTATTCCATGAAAGAATTCACATTGTATTAAACGAATCAAGAGGTTTTCTGCTTCATTTATACCGGATACAGTAAGTTCATCCTTTTTCTTATTTTGATGCTTACAGTTATAAACAAATCGACATATCGAAGCTACAAGTCTGATTGTCTTGCGATAACTTGAGAAACGAGTAAGAACTAAATCGCTAGCATTAAGATTTTATTAAGGACGAAACAATCTTTTTCTCAAGAGCTATTTCTTTTTTATCAGCACTAAAATCTTCTTTTGGCCATTCTTCTGGTGAAAAATATAGCCATTCAGGGCCTTCCCACCATCTTGATGCAGTGGGATAAGAAGCAGAGCATCCTCTACTGGGCAAATCAGCAGGATTCATGGCTCCTGGTACTTGCCTCCAAGCTTCGATACAAGTCAACTGATTTATTTCCTTCATTCTGTTGTGGACAAATACGTCCCATACTTTATTCCTCTATATCCAAGCCAGTACAGTGGACGAATCGGTCCAAAAGTAAATATCAGCTTTAAATTCTTTCATAATGCTGGATGCTAAACGTGCACATGTTGTAGCTCCATGAAGTTCTAATCGAGCTATTGTAGTTTCTTTCCTTCCGCGGGGTGCAACTCTCGATTTAGTTTGCAACAAATGAACTTGAACAGAATCTCTTGTTTGCACACGAATAAAGGCCACAGTTGAATATGCAAGCTTATTAGCATCGCAGAAGAAGTGTAGTGAGACATTTTCAGTCTCAAGATCACAATTTAACCATCTTGGTATTTTCTATCTTTCCAAATATTTCAAATCATTCAACCATTTACAAAATTCTGACTTGAAATTTGAGTCGACTTCTTGATCCCAAGATAACTTCAGCTTCCATGGGCGCTGAAGTAAAAGTTTGTGAATAAGAGTTACTGGGCACGCTATTCCTAAAGGATCAAATATTTTGTGTGTAGTAGCTAAAATCTCTCTTTTGGACAATATTCCTGGCAGATCGTAGGTGATATTAGTAACATTTAAGCAAAGATAATCTCTACATCGTTCCCAGGCCATCCCTAGCACATTTGTTGTGCTTGAGGAATTATCTGTTGGGTCACTATATTCCCAACCACGTAATTCTAGTTTCCTTGTAGCTAAGGTATCTGAAGCAACTTGTATGAAATGTTGCAATTCTAACTCATTTTTTACACTTGCTAAACAATTATCTACTTAAAAGCTCTTCTTTAATTGCTCAATAATATCTACTTTATACTTTGGATTTCCATTTAGTTCTTTCAAAGTCGATTCTAGAAGGTATTAAATCACGGAAACAAGCAAGAAAGGACTACTCGTGACACCAAATACTACCCTGCAATGCCTGTAATACCTCAGTTTTCCATCAGTTTCATACCAGAAGAATCTTAAATAGTCCTTATCTTTATGGTAGAGACTGATTTGTAGAAAGGCTTTTCGGATATCTGCAGAAACTCCTATTCGAGTCATTCGGAATCTGTGAAGGAATCAGTTCAATAAGGTTCAGACCTTTTTCTAGACAGTCATTAAGACTAGGTGATCCTCTCTGTTTGGCCGAGGCATCAAAAACTGGCCTAATTCATGTTGCACTGTTTTCTTTTACTACGTGACGATGCGGTAGATGATGGCATGGCAAATCAATTTCACTTTTTGGTACTTCTTCTATGATGCCTTCTCGTTTCCATTCATTAAAAACTTCGCCATAAACATCATAAAGTTTCTCAGTTTTCAGTCATTTTACTGTGGAATCTAATCTTTTAACAGCTAAGTCATGGTTATCGTTCAACGGTAGTTGGTTATCACACCATGGCAAACTGACTTGAAAGCGTCCCTCTTCGTTCACTTTTACACTAGACAAGAAATGATCTCTTGCCTCTTCTTGAAGTTCCAGCTTATTTTTCTTCTCTGAGGGATCTAAAATCCTAGGTGCATCTAGAGACCATAGATCAGATATCAATGTTTCTTTATTCAAAATGGATGTGACAAGCAGTGTTGAATTGTCTGAGATCTCGCGCGTACCGTTTTTTTCAAAAACAGTCCATCCAAGTTTAGTTTCTATCGCAGCAGGACCTGAAGCAAGCAGTTTAAAATCTCCGGTCATCAATTTGCCTGCAATGTCAGCTCCGATTAGTATTTCTATTGGCCCATCATTTTTATTAGAGAAAGAAATATTTTTTTCTCTAAGCTCCTGTAGCCACTCGCCTTTACTGACTGGTGGTATAGTTTAGCAAATTGCAAGGAAAGCTTGTCTAAAAGGTTTTGGAAGCCTTTTCGTCAGTAAGGGTAAAGGGTTGTCACAAAGGTTTCCATGACAAGGATTGAACCTTTTGGCAAGGTAGCGGAAAGGTTCGCTAGTCAACAAGAAACGAGGTTTTCTGTAAGGCTTTTAGTAAGATTTCCCCAAGCTTTTATTACAAGCTTGTTTCATGCCTTTTCAAAAGATTGTTAAGAGCCCTCCTTCGGCGGAAAAAATAGAACCCCCTTCCCCCTCCGAAGCCGTATCCTTACAGAGAGGACCCCCATTTTATACCCCCTTTTCAAAACCGTATTCCTACAAACTTCAAATTCCTCCGAGCTGGGGATCGAGCCCGCCTTCCTAGAGTTGTAAGGCAAACGCGATAACCACTACACTGAACGGGGCTACACACGATGGGACAGGTGGTAAATAAAAAGCTCATCTACGTCAATTTTGCGGGAATGGTTTTCGAAACGGTTTGCGCGGAAATGCTTTCGCGGACTTGTCGTTCAAACCTTGTCGGTGAGGTAGTTCATAAAAGCTTTCCTACATAAACCTTGCGGTAACGGTTTGCGCGGAAATGCTTTCGCGAACAGCCTGTGGAAAGTGAAATGGCAACCTTTCCGCAACCTTCTTTGCTATCTGAGATTACATCTTGGCCAAATGCTTTAAAACCCTCTGAGCGGTTAGCTTTTTTGATCTACTTGCTTTAAAATCTTAAAAATTCGCTTTGGAAGTGAATAATTGGATCTTTTTTGTGTTTAATCAAGACTCTGAAATTTTAGGAATATTTTATGCATAATAGTTTAAAAAATTATGCATATAAGCATGAGTTATCTGCTTTTGAACTAAATATGAGAAACGGAAAAATACGTGCAAAACGCTTAGAGGGTTAAAATTACAATGATAAGTTCCATCGGTTTTCGACAAAAACACAGTGAAAACATCATGATTTATAATATCAGTGCATATCCTACCAAATAATGAATGACTCAATTTTTTTACCTGCACTCTCAAATTGCATTTCATCAGCTGTACTTTTCAAAATATAAGATCTCTGCGAAGTTGAATCGATAATAGCACGCGCTTGGCTTCTTTTTTTTTTTTAAATCTCGCCCTCTCAAAGTAACCATTAAAGTTTGCAGTAACACATTTGGGGTTCTTGCCAAATTGGCGAGCGTTTCATCTCGCTGAGGTATCGTCTCTTTACTCTCATCTTTTCTGATTTTAACACTTACTGGGGATTTTGATTCAACTTGGATATTTCTGCACAAAAGTATGGGGTGTTTTTGCCACAAATCATACACGAAGTTTTTTTCCCTGCATTTAGCTATCAGATGTCTTCTGTCTAAACATAAAAAATAACTACGACTGTTTTGAACAGCTTTTTGCCTTTCCTCGGATGACATCTTTCTAGCTTTGAAGCAATCACCAGATTCCAGAACAAAAAATACATGCATTTGGATTTTGCTCAAATGTTGCTATTAGAGTGGAAGCAGAAGGGGGTTTGTGTAATTTCTCCTCGGTTTTTGAAACCAACATGTTTAGTATTCCAGGGATTAGGAGATTGATATTTTGTAAAACATTTAGTAGCTATAGATACTCTCTCTTCACCTTTAATTTTATCAAGCAAAAATGAAAGTAAACCATCTAAATCCATGCGATGTGTTGACTCTTTTTTTTATCATTTGGCTCACTACTTTCGGTCTCTCTAGACCACGATTAATATGCCATGTTCTTAGTGTATCATCCGGCAACGACGATTCGTCTAAAGGATACAGCATCGCGGCCTATTTATCTCTAGCAACACCTAAAACTTCTAACGCTCTAAGTTTTGATTCTAAGTTATCATAGAATTTTCTTAAGGAAAATTTCTGTTGAGATTTCTTTAATAACACTAACGAAAGAATATCTCTAATATAGACCTCTATCAGAAGATATTGTAACGTCACGGCCGATGACCGCGGTTTGATGGCTGAGCCAATTCGAGGCGTTTTCAGACAAGGAGTAGTCTTTCCGAATTTATTTACAGCTAACTTATATACATACATTTGTAATAGACATTTTCTAGATTAGAATGTTTATGTACAAAAAATCAATAAAAATGACCTCGAAGGGAGGAACTGTAACTCTTGGTCGAGTAGTTAAGTAATTTCGCGAACCAACCTGCACTGCGCTGGAAAAAACAATTAAGTTCCGGAGTTCGATGTAAACTCCTACGAGATGAGCCCGAGGACCGGGTCTATCCGTAAATATCAGAACTCGCAATCCCTGATGGGAGTACTGCCGAGTCTCGATTCGAAGCAAAACTTGACGCTCACCAGCGTAGGTGAGGTCCAACTCCCAACTCCTCCCGACAAACGAAATCCGCCCGTTTTATGTACTGATCCGGGTCTCCTCATTAGCCAGGTGGCATTCCTTTCTACCACCTGCAAAAGGTTCCACATTTATGTCTCCCTCGTTAGCACTTTTCCTACAAAGGTAAATGTTATCCATCGTCCATCAAATCCACGCTTCGTTACTTTGAATTGACCAGCTCCCTTCATGTAGGCGACATTGTCAATCAAAGCTTTTTAAGAACCCTGTGGTCCTGTCTGGTCTCCAGCAATTATTGTCGCGTCTGCGGACGCTTTTGGTGCCTCTGTCCCGCTAAGCTTTGTTAGAACACACCTGCCCAGAGAAGCATTGTCATTCCTCAAATGGTTGACACTAGTCGAAGAATGCTGTGTTATATTTCACCTGCAACCCTAAATCATCGTTTCGTTACAGCTCTCCTAAATCATAGTTGTTATTTGACCACTTTGTTACAATATACTTTACCAAAACTTGATTGTAGTTGTTGTAAAGCTTTACTATAACTTTCACCACCGGGCGGAAAGCTTTTAATTAACTCTTCGGCAGATGATCCTTTTTTCATTGATTGCAATAAATAAGCAAATTCTTCATGATCATCCAAATTAGGATCGGTATCGATCTTTTTAAACTGGACCCAAAATCCGAACCAATTCTTGATATTCCCATCAAAAGTTGTGAGTTTAAGCTTTGGATATCGAAGAACAGCATTTTGAGTAACACTTTCATTAACAACAGAACTGTTATCTTTATCGTCTAAAAGAGAAACTAACTTGGATTCTACTATTCTCCACTTGTCAATATAGCATTCTGATTAATAAAACTCGTTATTTTTAATAGTTTCACTATTTTCAGTTTTGATAAGTTCCTCTCTATAAGTCTCTTCCATCTCTAACATAGGTTTTGGTTTCTCTTCAATTAATCTTAGTTTAGAAATTCTTTCATCTATCGATAAATCAAGCTCACTCCTTCTCAAAATCATTTAAAGCTTTTGTAAACAATCTCCTGAACTAAGATTGTTTGGAGAACATCCATTATAAACAAGTGAAAGATCCCAGATATCAATTTTAGTTTGCAACAAATTTGACACGGCAAGAGTGCAAGCTAGAAGCAATTTAGTCACCACGCGTCAAACTTGTCACAAGCTTGCCGCGTCAAACTCATTGCAAACTATAGCAAAAACAGAGTACGAAGACAACCTCGGATTCGAACTCCCGACAGCTCGCTTCCTACACCTATCGTCTCAACCACTCAGCCAGCTAGACTCTGAGAGGAGAAGATAGATTGCGCTAGTAGATCGTGCATACGATTTATTTTAAACTGTTTTCTTGATTTCATTAATTTTTTAAATTTTGTGTTGAGAATAAGATTTGAAATCAAAGAGAGAGCGATTTTCGCTAATAACTACGTTTTGCTAGTAAAATAAATTATGAAATTAGGGTTCAAAAGTAATTACTTTTAAAATGGGACAAAATGTAAGTTATTATTTTTCAACAAACATTGACTGTTTTTCAGGTTTAATTTTGTTTATGAACGTTAAAATTTCAACATTAAGAAAAAGGCGATATAGTTTCCTTTAAAGTGCGAGTTCTATATTTAGTAAAAAGATGGAGAAATTTTCAAATTTTTTTTATAAAAAAGTTAGTTTCTTTTTACAAATTATCATTGATTTATTGAATTAATAAAAAGAAGAACGGTCTAGGATATGCTATTAAAAATCGGATGTTTTTTAAAACAGAGACAAAGATTATCCGTAAGTGTGCTATCATCTTTGCAGCAAACTTGTTTTGCAATCGTGGTGTGAAGTTGTCATAACAACTTAACAGCAAACTTGTTTTGCAAATGGGTTGGTCGATTATGCTTTGCAGGAAGTTTGCTACAAAGTTGCCACATCAAGTTTGTCATGACAAGCAAATATCAAGAAAAATCAAACATGCTATCTGGGATCTCTACTTACAGGTAAGAGTCCTGTCCAGGACGCCAGATGTTTGGAATTCTCTCTAAATTACACTGGACAACAACAAAATTTTTTTTCATGTTGCCTGAGAAAGAAAGGGCTATACATATGTATTTTTGTGCCCTGATTTCAAATCTGTTAACCGTTTTTTTCAATCACCCATAGTTTTTGATCAACGTAGTAACTCTTATTATATACATTAGGAAATCATATTCAGCTTGCAATATTTACACAGGCATATTAAAATGTTACAAACCTTTACTTTCTTGTGTACTTGGCCTGTAGACTGTGCTTGGCTTGAGGAATATCCATTTTCAATGTCCAAAAATAGTCGGCTAACATTTTGGGATTCCATTTCCCTTGGTAACAAGCTCCCATATTCGAGATATCCTGATGAAACCGTTCACGATGCTCGTCGCTTACTGATCCAAGGTTTTCAGGGTAGATTTCTAAGTGAGAGTGCAAGAAATGGATTTTCAACGACATGTTGCATCCCATGGTTTTGTAGGCCTTTAAGCAAGTTATTGACGATTTGCCTTAGTTTTCCGCTTTGTGATTTTCGAAGAAGTTTTTTTCTAACTCCTTAAACGATGTCCATGCTGCGGCTTCCTTCTTAGTCAGTTTACTCTCAAACACCGGATTCTTCATTAGTTGTCTAAATTGAGGCCCAAAAAATATGCCTTCCTTAATTTTTGTTTCACTCACTTTTGGAAACTTTAGACTTAAGTACTGAAATCCACTTCCTCCACAGTCCATCGCTTTAACAAAATTCTTCATCAAACCTAATTTGATGTGCAATGGAGGCAAGAGAATTTTTCTGAGGCAACTAGTGGTTCGTTCTCTTCGTTCTTCACACCCGGTATGAGAAACTGTCGCTTGGGCCAAACCTTCTTGATGTAGTGCTTTTTTTTCTGTCCCTACTGTCCCACTGGCACATAAAGCAAAAAAACTTGGTATAGCCTACTTGCAATCCAACTAAGACGGCAATCACTTTCAAGTCGGCGCATATATGCCAAGAATGCTTGCTGTACTCAATACTGGACAACATATGCTTCAATGTTTCGTATGTTTCTTTCATACGAACGGCTACATTCTACATGAATCGAAGGGTGCTTGTTACCATTGTGTAACAGAACTGCTTTTAAGCTGACCTTTGAAGAGTCTGTAAGCAAATGCTATTCTTGAGGGTTATATTGCAGTTCTACAGCCTTAAACAACGAGTCAATATCATTACAAAATATCACATCACCATCTTGGCAAAAGCATCCACGCGCTGCCAAAGAGAAACATCTGTCCTCAAAAAGTGACTCATGCATTGAATCGTATTTGCGTTGCAGGTTTCTCGATCCAAAAACGCCTGTTATAATTTTTGACATACAGCCTTTTATTTATGAAAATTATAATTGTAAGAGCATTTCAAACCCAAACATTATCTTCTTGGCCGGCAATTAATTTTTTCAGAAAGTATTTTTGACACAAGATCCGACATATTTCATTGACATTTTCTATGTACTTGTAAGCAATTACGAGTAGTGTTGCTCAAAAACAGTGTGTTATAGAGGTTTTTCGAGATTATATTCGGGTTCATTGACCATAAAAACACCATTATCAGTCAAGATCTCAAAGGCAACAAAAAAATATCCTGGCTACGACAATGATCCAAATAAAAGAAAGGAGTGGATAGAGGTTTTAGTGAGAGTTCATGTTGCATAAAATTGGAGGGTGATAGACAAATTCTGATTGGTTTTTCGAATCCAGAGCGTGAAAGTACATAAGAATTAGCTAAAATCATACGGGCAACAAAATGGTTGTTGTCCAGTGTTATTACTCTAAAAACTAAAATAAACTCTTCATTCATACTCTAAATAAGGAATCTCCAACTTAGTGACTGTAAATGACGTTTTTATTATATGAAAGATACAAAGTTAAAAATTTAAACTCAAATTCTAAAACATTTTTCTACTCTGCTAACACAATGTTGCCATTCCTGAAAAACAAACTTTTAAAACATAGATAATATAAATAGACAATCAATTACAAAACATGTAATATAAAGAAAATGGTAACAGTAATCAACCGTTTGAGGTTAATGAAATATTATTTATAGTTTTTAGTCATCAAAATGTAAAGGAAAAATATTAAAGTCAAAATATTGTTCAATGGGTTGTGAAAATTGTACATAAAACACAAAAAATTCAGTCATGATGTGAAAAATACATATACACTATATTATACGTAATGTAAACGAAAATGAAATGAAACAAAATTCTCTTTACGATGATTTCCTAGAAAGTGTTCCTGGTTCCAAGAAAAAAGCTGAGTCCGATAGAAATTGACTTGGGATTTGATGTTGAAAGAATAATCTTCTCTTAATCAAATATTGAATTGTTATATAATAAAAGTCTTTCGAAGCAATTTCATGAAAAAAATTATAAATAACAGACTCAGTTTTTACTTTCTCTTAGAAAAGATAAGCACTGTAATCGTTAAAAAATTCGACCTCAATTTTGGAATCTTCTTGTTTTAGATGTCTCGAGCGAAAAAACACACTTTTGGAATTATGTCAATCTGTGTGACACGATAACTCAAAACTGCGCGCGCTAGATGGATGGAATTTGGTATGAAGTATAGACACCAAATTTGTAGATTTTATCAAATTAGGGACGAAATCTGTCTACGGTAGTTGTTGCCTTCTGTCTTCCATGTGAACACTGAAACTCAGACACACAAAAGCTAGATGCATAAAATTTGGGATACAGTTTTACCATCAGAATTGTAGTAGCAATTTTAGGCTAAATCAGTCAACGAGTTGACTGTCTGTGGATAAATGAAATTTGGTATGCGGTCTTGTGACTAAAATTGTATATTTGTACAAGTTTTGGACCCAATCGGTCCAAAATGCATACTCGTTTTCTTCATTAGACTATGAAGCACAAAATTAGCCTTATTTTCTCACTATATATGCGAAAGTCAGGAGACACTCACTAGTATTCATATCGGTTATCGCATTCCTCTTTATCATCCAGTCTGAAACGAATATAGCGCCATAATCGGTTTTATATCCCACCATATGCTGTACTTTTCACCGTACGTTTGGCGAGCATGGCCAAATTGGCTCTTGCGCCATAAATCCCAAACCAACCAACCAACCAACTTAGTCATCCAGTCACGTGATTCACTCAGCGGCTTTGGCGCCTATCCAGGGATGTCGACTTTAAGACACAACAGAATGTTACAGTGATATAATTGTTTCAAAACACCATGATTCAAAAAGCCTCCAAATTAAAACTGCAGTCTGCAAGGTTACACAGGAATAGTTATGAAATCGGAAATTTGTATTTCACAGGAGTACAAGCCATACCTAAATACACATTTATAAATAGAGATATGCGTTTTCGATAATACAAATAGTCGAGACAGACATCTTCGAATTTTTAATATGATAACAGAACTCATTGTAATTTTAAAATTTTCTTTATAAAATATCAATTAAACAGATATTTCATTAAATTTTCAAACGAGCTTCATATGTACCAAACTCTATGGTATATAAGTACTCAATTTCCATTTTGAGCAATATATTAAACTTATAATAAATATGTGTAAAATGAAACTTCTACACCTTCTCGTTACACACTATACACTTTATAATCACATAAAATAAATTTCCAATTC
>BGPR01001987.1:67215-78326 GCA_013235015.1 Araneus ventricosus | reverse complement strand
TACGAAGTATACAAAGAGAAAGTATTGTAATCGTCAAAAAATTCGAACTCGAGATTTTGACGAATCTCCACGTTTTAGACCTCCCTCAGTCCGAAAAACACAATTTTGGAATTATGTCTGTGAACACGATAACTCGAAAACTATGAGAGCTACGGGGATGAAATTTGGTATGTGATCTTTAAACATAATTTGTAGGTTTCTGTCAAATTTTGGACAAAATCGGTCAACGGGAAGTCTGTCTGTATGTATGTCCGAAGTCATGTGAACACTATAACTCAAAAACTTGAATAGCTAGATGGATAAAATTTGGTACACAGTTTTATCGTCATGAATGTAGGTACGTATAAAATTTTGGGCCAAATCCGTCAAAGGGTTGACTGTCTGTCGGTCTGTATAATTTACTTTTGAAGAGAATCCGTTATATCAACGCGCATGCGTACTGGAAGAACGGAACGGAATTTCATTACGGAGTAGCGAATTACGTCAATTTGTCCTTGAGCCGGTAAGAGAGGAAAATCGTTACGCATCTCTTTGAAATTCTTTACCTAGATATTTTTCAATCACTATAATGAAAAACCTTCTGATAGTCATTGGATTCTGGATAACAGTAGGTTCGAATTTTTTAGCCACGCGGGGGAAGGAGAAACGGCACCTTTTGGGGGAAGTATACGAGAAAGTTTAGGGGAGAACACTCCCGCTGGTTTCTCTTATAAATCGATTCCCCATGGTCCAAATAGCATGCGAAAAGGTTTCGCGTGCCTGCACATTGCCCTAGTACATTTTTTTGTAATTGAGCTACAAACATCTATACTTTAGTCATGGCCACTCACGCTTACGCTTCTTTGTTTACCTCGTTGTCGTTGAATTCGGAGGGGGCACCTCGTGATAGAGTCTGGGATTCGCGATCGGTGGGCTCCGGACTCGAAATTCGATTCCACCGAAGCTTAGGTGTCTACACGGGCTGTCCCATTTCAACCCAACCGTTAAAGAATCGTCGTGATACAGGCACAGAGGTATGGGATGGTATTTAGTCTGCACGTTATTTCCATCGAGAACAAACGTCTTCCCGTTGGTGTGGCTAGTAAGTGTGGAGAGGGATGTGTTTTGGCTCAAGTGTCATCCTCATCATCTGACCCAAGTTCAAAATTACGAGGTCAATTCCACAAAAGTCGTCACGTAGCTTCAAATGGGACGTTAATCTAATTGAATTGAAACCCGTGGAGATTGGACCTGTTTGCTAGTATTAAAAATAAGCGAATAAAGTTGTTAGTTCGAAAATTTAAAATAGGCCATCTCACTTCTAAAATAATTTTTCTTTAATTTCTCTCTAGCCCACCAGTAGCTTAGTGGGTTGAAGCTGAGGAACATGAATTGGGGGAAGAAGGTTATGGGTTCTCTCCTTTGGCTCTTCTTTTATCCAGAATTATTCAAAATCTAATAGACCGATGTGCCAGTTTTCAACGAACTGCTCGCTGCCGTCGCTCTGAGTAGCAGAAGTTTCCCTCCAAGTGAAACTCGGATGAGGTTCAGTTTCCCCTTGTGAGTTCTTTCGGGAAGGCAACCCACCCCTTTACATTGGAGCTAATGCAGACTTCTTCCTAAACTGCTCCAAGGTCACTTTGGCCAACAGATTTCACCTTCATCATGAGTCCATGTCTCACGGACTTGGCTTCGGCTACACCAGGGATAGGGAACCTGTGGCCTTACCAGTTACTTACTATTTGCATTCAAATATGTAATTGTCTGTAATATAATAATAATTACAGAGCAATATTCCTTAAGATTCTGCTCCTGCGACATTTTGCCCAGATGAGGCCTTTAATGAGGTCTTTCAGTGCAGAAAGGTTCCCCCACCCCTGGGCTAGACTAAAAGTAAATAGAACTACCAACACTTCTTAGCTCTATACAAATTTTGAGAACGATAAATTAAATCGATGTCTGCGAGATATGCTTCGTCATAAGAATTATAATATTGCAACATTTAAAGGAAGAATAAACTACCTTATTTTCCTTCTTCCGCCAGTGAAATTACGGAATTAAATGCAAGTGGACCAAAATGTTCTACTTCTTTATTTAATTAGTTTTCTTTAAGCTATTGAAGATTTATTGGCAACGTTGTGTAAAATTATCTGTTTAGAAATTTCGAGAAGCTTCTTGTGTGACGTATACATTTAAGCACTTGTTTTAATTCTTTGAATATTGATTTTATTGTTTTTATCTTACAAGTAGGAGTGAGAGAGTCTTGTTTTCTTTTTTGCTTAGCGTTTTGAAAATAAATCTATTTGTTTTCCAAACGTGACTTTCTTCGTGACAATATTGAAGTTGTTGTTATATCATTTAAACAATGTTTACCACCTTAACCTATTCCTTTAAGAGCTTGTCCACTCTTACAACGCAATGATGGCAATTTGTTTTTCTCACGTAATTTATTGTGCGACAATTAAAACTTTCCAGTTTTTCTTTCCAAAGGAAAGTCGGCAATATTTTTATTTCCATTTATCGTGAATAAAGTTAAGTAATTAATGTGATTAGCGATAAGTACTTCATTTACTCAGAATAAAACTTTTCGCTCACCTAGGTAAAGAATTTATAAAAGCTGAGGTTAAGTTAAGCTCGTGTTTCTGCAAGTGATTTCAACAAACATTCAATTTCGAAAGTGAAAAAAGCGATAAAAATTATCTAGAAACAATGCGAAAAGATCACGAAAGTTATTTTTCAAATTAATTTTTTTTTCAAATTGTGTTGCCATTGTTTCTCTGTTTGATGTTGCGTGAAATCGATTCTTTTTCTCTTCGTTTGTCACTTTAAGTGCCAATAAAAATCTTAATCGGTTCTTTCTCGTAGAAAAATCTCTTAGAAATTCGAGACAATTTTAAGGTGGAAAAACTGGAGATCTTAAACAACCTCGTCTTTTCAGTAGAGTTTATTGTTTTCAGAACTTTTAAGAGTGCATAAAAGATTAAATGACGTAAACAAATGTTATCTCTAATTAGACGTTCGAGAACAATTAAATTTGTCATCGATTTATTTAATGTCTGAAAGCATTGAAAATTTCACTAGATGTTATTTACTGAAATGTAAGAGAGGTTCATTATAAGAAACCACTTATACTGTGCCCTTATAAAAGAATTTTGATGATATTTTAAATAAAAAGAAATAAATTCGATAAAATAAAATTACAAAGCCTTTTAAAATATTTGCAACAATGCTTAAATTTTTAGCCACAATTTTTATAAATAGGGAAGGATGTTAAATGTTATATATATATATATATAAATGAAGTCACGCTGAAATTATTTCAAAAACACGAATTAAAATTTAATCGCAAGCATACATACAGATTGCATATAAACCAGAAAAGGTCAGTTTTAAAATGTTCGGTGTCTTACATGACTTTAGAACTCTACTGAACTTTTATTTCCAAAGTTATTTTAACAACAATGTTAATGTTGTTTCATCGCATTCTTCGCATACTGCTAAACCAAAATTAAAAACAAGTATTTGAACCTTCTTCTAATTCATTATCATCACGACTATTTCACTAGGTAATGTGAGCTTATTAATGTGTTTAGGCTGTTTTTATGTGTTAACAGCTAGGTAATGTGTTTTTATTTAACACCCACTCCGACCCAGCCTACCCGGAAGGGTGTAAAGTCATAACACAGGCCGGAGGGGACACAGAAATCATGAAATATATACATACTACACCCAAAACAGGGGTAAATTACAAAGAAATAACCAAAAGAATTATAAACAAAAATTCCCCAAGGGCAAGTAATACACAGAAACCAAGATAAACACCAAAAGAGAAAAAACATTTAAGTTTTATGATAAAAGAAAATTAATAGAAAATATAATTACATGGGAAAAAATTAAAAAGAACATAAAGGCAGTGGCCAACACAATGAATAAACACAAGCAGCGTTCAATAGCACATACAAGTACAAAAGAAAACCAGTGGGAGTAGCCTCCCCTAAACTTTCTCGTATACTGCTCAAAAACCTTTTTTACACCTTTGTTCTCGTATTATTGGTTCGAATTCTTCTTCATAGATGGAGCTAAGAGTGCTAGCCTCAAATATTTTTTTAACCTTTGTTCTCGTTTTAGTCAGCGTCCTTTTCTTGCATCTATCTCGGCTGAGGATGAATTATTTTTTTACATTCTCAAGTTTCTACTGGATATGTTATAAAGGTTTTTATTATGCTTGTTTCTTTCTTTCTTTTATTCTTTTCAAAGGGGTTATTTCTTATATTTCAATTAGTGGACAAATTCAGAGCCACAGAGGGTATATTCTTGACTTTGTAAGTCTTGCCCTCGACAGAAAAGCTGTCCAAATTAGAACTCCTATGGCGGGTGGCTCTTTGAAAAAGTTCGCCATTTGAGTTCTCCAATTTTTCCATTTTTATTGTATTTTCTTTTGTTTTCTAATTTTTTCTTTTATGTGTTTTAACTATTTTATTATTGGGAATTTTTGTTGTTTAATTCGTTAGTGATTGGTTGGTTAATTGTAGTAAAATGCAGTTGATGCAATCACTGGATGCTGCTGCGTTTGGCGCTCAAAAAGGTGTATTGTTATCATCGTTGATTACTTCTTCTGTTTCTTATATATATTGTTTCTAGTTTTTTTTAATGTTTTTTTAATTTTCTATTGTTTGTTTTTGTATTTATTAGAATATGCTACATATGCGCCATTCTGTATAATATAAAGGGTTTAATTAATTTTTAATTAATTCAAAAAAATTTTAATAATCTGTAAAATTTTATTAATTGTAACTGTTGTATATCAAGAACCACACACAGCAAAACACACGAAATTTTGATATAACAGATAGAACATAGCGATATATGGGATTTTGTGACAACATACAACAATCGCATATCTCATTCAACAATTTGAGAGTAGATGTAGATAACCTATACAATTCTTTCACATCAATAAAATGTTTTGGGTAAGTTGACATACGGTATTTTAATATAATAGTGACGAACTTGACTCTTGTAGGCATTCGAGCCAAATGATGAACCAGTTCACTTTTTATCATGCTGGAACGAATTCTTGTATGCGCTTCGTGCAGCTACTGGTGCCCATAGAGGTTTATTATATGAGCTAAAAAAACTTGAATATCTACTCTTCGTTTCTTAATAATTTCAACAGATTTATATATTCATTTGTTTTTTGAGTAATACAAGGTATATATATAGATATTCAAAAAAGTTTCTCGATTTCTGAGCTATTCTTTGCAATATTTTGAATATAACTGAGGAGTTTTCTTATCAGAAGTGAACATAACATTTACCAAAGTCGGGTTTTAGAAATATATTTGTTGTTAGTTTTTTAAAGAATTAAGAACATTAGATAACTTTACAATGGGGGAAAATAAGTAATGATACAGAATGAGGCTGCACCTATGTGTAGTTAGGTACTAAGATAAAAAAATTGTTAAAAAAAACCACCGCATTTCAGAAAAGGCGAATATGTTTACTTTTGATAAAAAGCTCTTTAAATGTATCATATTATTATTATGCTATAAAATAATTTCAGCAAAATTCATTGGTAATTTTTTAATTTTTTGGGAAAAAATGAATAAAAGGTCTTAAGATATCCAAATTTTTCGTTGAAACAAAAACCTAGATGTCCCAATCTCTTACCTCAAACCTTAACAAAGCGCCTTGACTCGTTAAATAATTAACAAAAAATTAATGTCATCCAATAAGTTAAATGTGTGAATTTCATTTCTTAAATTACTCTCAATTCCAAAGTTATTTTATTATATCACTACTAGAAAAAAGTCCCTTTAAAGGGTTAAAATATAACATTAAACTGTTTTTTCACATTTTTTTTTAAAAAGGGCATTTTAGTTCTCTACAATAGTTTTTATGTTTAACATCGATGAAATTATAGTTTTTAATTCAAATCTAGAATTACTGATTTTTCTATAAAAATTTTGAAAAATCATTGCAATAATTATGCAAGAGGCCCACAACACAAAAAATAATATTCATAAAGGCTTCATTCATACAAATGCGGTCAGATGGCGAGGACCATACCTGAGCTGGCACCTCCACCCCTTCTCCAAACTACCACTCCATACCAGCGGAAGGACGTTTAACCCGCGACGTCCTATTCAGCCTGCACCGCTCACATGCACTGCGGATCTTCAATGTAAATTCGAAATTGAAACTCTCCGGTCCAGATTTCATTCAAAGTAACTTGGCATAAAATATTTTTTTAAAAATTTAGTTTAAATTTGTTGTTGTTTTCATTTAACTTCGCTTTTGTATTATTTCCCATAAAAATTATTGCTGAGCAAATTCATTCCTTTAAAAAAATGAAAATTTCAATTTGCTTTTTTTTTGTTAGCATGGGCGTACGATTTTAAAATTAGCTCTGCTAGCGAAATCATTACATGAGTAGATTGAGAAAGATTTTAAAGTCGACTATAACTATCAAATTAGAAGCATAATTGCGTTTGGTTCAGCGTAGTTTAATAATCGAAAAAGGAGACTGGAAGTAGAAGTAGTAATTATGAATTAAATGAATCAAGCGATGGTAACTATTGTATAAGAAAAGAAAAGAATCACGTTATCGAGAGCAAGGGAATAATTTTTACAGTAAGATTTCGAACTTGATTTTAAAGGACTGGAGGAGGGAAGATTAGCAATTATTCCGCATCGCTTCAAATGATGACTAACTCGTAGAAGGAAAGACGAATATCTTCAGGAATGTTTACTCAAGTCTCAGCTTTTTAGGACTTTTAGTTTCTTTCTAAATTACCATAAAAGTGCCATTCGTAGATTCGATACGCTGTTGGTAAGGGCTCTAGCTATTTTACAGAGATCTCAGTTTTAAATTTGATATTAAGTTAAGACCCGTTAAACTATAACCTAAGTAAGATCGTGCATATAAATTGAGAAGTTGGAGGTGGTACTAATAGTGGGCCTTTTTGAATGACAGACCGATTCTTCAAAATTAGTTGATGTAGCGTGGGCAAACTTGACTCTTGGGCCATAAAACCCAAAATAATAACAACATAAAAATTCTTCAAAATTAACAGTAAAAACATTTTTAGAAATTCACAATTATTTCATTTCATTGAAATCTTCCAAATAAATAGATTTCTTTTCTGTAATATCATCGATAGGTTTAACTAGTGTGGTGCTGTGAGAACTATATCGTGCTAGAATCTGATTAATGTTCGGAATACAATTGTGATATCGTGCAAGAGCCTTTTGTAATTTGCATTTTTAGTTGTTCTGTTCCTGGTTTAGTTTTGCTCTACGATATGGCAACAGTCATCTGCCATTGATATATATTGATGTGTTTTTTGAAATAAATTGCTTAATACCTTTCTTATAGTTTCTTTATTGCGTTATCTTTAATTTTAGCAAGAGTTAAAGTTTATCATCGTGTAATATGTTTAAGGTAGGATGATATAATATATTGGAGTCGGGTAACTTCATTCATCCCGGCCATAGTAGAGTTCTTTTCTTAGATGAATACTTGAGGTCGAGAAAGATAATTTTCGTGTGTAGTTCTGGTCGTGTTACTTTTTTTGCAATCGAAAGGCTTCGCAAGTGTTGAAAGTTTGATTGGTATGGGCAATGGCGGCTCAACAGCTCAGAAACAAGCAGTGCTGCAAAAGTTTTATAGACCTAAGTTGTAGGAAATTTTGTGCTAATTAGTTTAGTATATAATGATGATATACTAAAAATTGATAGTTTTTGAGTTATAAGCAAAAAATTTGAGAAAACTTTTTTATGTTTTTTGGCTATAACTAAAATTCCAACAAAAATTATTGGTGGCAAACCTCAGAATCGTAATCAGCACCCGAAAAAACATAAAGAAGCAAAAAATTGCAACTCCTCCAGAATTGGATTTTTAAAAAACGACTTAACGACTGAACTACTGAGAAAAAGCGAAAAAGAACCAAATGAGGAAGTCGCGCCAAACGAGAGCTGAAAAAATGCAGCTCAAATGAATGCAATTTCAAGCGGAGAAAGGTTTGCTTTTCTCCCGCTTCTCGATGCTCTTTGCGTTAATATCGGATCCGTAGGAGGGGCAAAACTTGATGCAGGTCTGGTCTATATCTCTCTCAATTCTTCTTTGATTTTCCGTCTTCTGTTTACATTTTTTATTACTTTTTGCCATTTTCGTTGATCACTGAATTCTCAAAGTTGAAAAGTAAGCCAATTAGAATAAAAACTAAAATACAATCTTTAAAAATAATTCCAGGGGGGACTGAATATCTGCAGCTCTTATGGACGAGCCGCCACTGGGTATGGGTGATCTAGTTTCATTTCCTTATCAGATGAGTTACTGGGGTGCAGTACGGTTGAAATACGAAAAGTAGAAAATACTTTTCATACATATGTTAATAGTATCAGAGGTATCCAGAAGTTAGATAATAGCTGTAAAGTATTTTCTGTACTATCCAAGAAAATCGTAAATGCATTAGAATTTCTCACTTCATAAAATTTACTAGTAATTTTCTTCTAGAAATAACAATGAATTATTAAAAATATGTAATTTTGTGAAATGAATAATTCCTTAAGTGTAAGACAGTCTTTATAATTGGATATAATGTTACTTACGTATAAATTTCCCCAGCTAAATTATTATGAGTGTAATCGACTGTAAGTAATAACTGGAAATTGTTAGGGCAATTATAAACTAAAATTATAATTTAGTTAATGTATGATTGAGAGTATAACGAAATACAATCTCTACAGTGCTCAACAAAAAATTTGTAGGCCAGAAAAAGTTGAGATTATTGATAAATTTAAAATAAATTTTTTAAGGTGGAAACTGTATTTTAATGTCTATCATAACGTAGAAATGCTTATAAAAAAGTCCAAAATACATAACTTCGAACATTTTATATTGAAAATAAAACAACTAGAGGAAATAAACACTTTTCGGTTCATCTAAAAACTTTAAGGTCACATCCATATATATTTAAAGTAATTATAAAAAGTATTATTCATTATAAGTTAAGACCATTAACAAAACTCTAGTTCCAAACCGATAATAATGAAGCTTTAAAATGTCCAGCCAGATGTTTTTATATGGATCACATTCGGAACTTAGCGAGATCTAGAAAGATGAATTTATCAAAATAGGATCCATTTTTCCTCCTCTGGAAAGCTTGATTTCCACGACTGATGATGAAAGATTCTGTAGCAGCTCTGACTTTGGTCAAACATTAATACTGTCCGCGAAAGCTAGGATATCGGAGGTTATTAAAGGTAAGTAATGGGTCTACAAATATTTAAAATTTGTTTTTCAGTTGTTGCATTGCTTTTGCTTTGATGGCCTTAAAGTTTAAACATAGACCAATTTTTTTGACATGAAAACGTCTTTCCGCTCGTTACAGTGATAGTCGGTCGAACTTTCTTGTATGACAAAATACCGTCAGATTTTAATCGCTAATAACTACGAGACTAATATTGCGAAAAGAATGGTTGACCCCACAACGGATGGATCATATCTGTAAGAGTTTGTCGCATAGTATTTGTTTTGCCTGTGTCGTCGTCGTACCAGTGTAGGCGCATGCGCGTGATTGTTATGAATTAGCTTTAGGTAAGGTTATAAATAAGTGTAGCGTGGAAACGCGTTTAGTTGAAGTTGATTCTGGTGTCATTTTAAAGAGCTTGCGGAGTATTACTAGGACCCAATGTGAGACAATAAAAATATTTATCAGAATATAAGTAAAAATCGGTATTAAATTGAAATTTTCAAACTCCGCATGTTTTTTATTATAACATGCAGAGTTGTCTTTCGAATTGTACGAAACTTAGAGAATACTTGACAATACGTAAAAGAAACATTGTATTAAAATTTGAATTCAAAAATTTGATTACCACGGGAAATATGAGCATTTGTAGTAAATAATGTTTTACTGCGCATCCGCGAAATGTAGTTCTATACTGTCAACAGATGGCGCTATCAAAAGCTACTCTAAATAAAACATGAGAAAGGCGCATTTCGGGTCCGCGCCGTAGATTTTTCGTGAAAACGTCGGGATAAAATCATAAAACAAGTATTTCGTATTAATATGTAATTTAATTATCAATCTCTTTAATACAATATTTACACAGAGTAGTATAATGGTTACAGAATAGATAAATCACAAGTTTATCGCACGTAGAAAGAGTCTGTAGTAGCTTGTGTTTTATCTATTCTGTAACCATTATACTACTCTGTGTAAATATTGTATTAAAGAGATTGATAATTAAATTACATATTAATACGAAACACTCGTTTTATGATTTTATCCCGACGTTTTCACGAAAAATCTAGGGTGCGGACCCGAACTGTGCCTTTCTTATGGTTTTTTTGCAAATATTTTTAAATTATACATTTATTTAACTCGATTATGCATCATTGAATTGGTGTACTTTTAATGCTGATTTTTATAATAAAATGTTTATAAATGTATTTTACATAGTTTCTTTTATTAGAATTTCAACTTTATGATGAACACTTGAATACAATATCTAATCTTTCAAAAAAATATCCGCATTTAAAAATAGTTGCCTACTTCACTGCTGTGAGTACTGTTACTAACACGATTTTTTAAGATTTACAGTCCATATCATTCACAATAATGGTTTATTTCTTATTAAAGTTGCAGGTGTTTGTAACTATGGAACAATTCCAATTTTAGATCCAAAAAATGGTATGTTTTTAACTACATGAATGTTCACGCTAAAATCTTTCATACCAAATAAGCATCTCTGATTGAGCATACTGGTAATTTCCAGCTAACCTTCCTAACAATGAGTGAGCAATGTACTAAAGTGAGAAAGTGGGGCATGGCTTTTGTAAGGCTTTCTCTCGTCTGAGTACCAATGCAAGATGTCTAGAGAAATAGGACGGTCTTTTCATGATTTTATAGAGGTCTGACACTTGTCATAATAACCAAGGCTACTTTTGTTTAATCATTATGCTTTCAAAATCCTTTTGAATTTTAATAAAGGGAAAAATAGTAATAAATCTTAATAAATAATAATAATAATAATAATAAATAATAATAATAAAAAAATAATAATAATAAAAATAAAAATATAATAATAATAATAATAATAATAATAATAATAATAATAATAAT
>BGPR01001987.1:45129-67205 GCA_013235015.1 Araneus ventricosus | reverse complement strand
AATAATAATAATAATAATAATAATAATAATAATAATAATAATAATAAATCATAAATCATAAAAAAATTTGATTTTTTTTGAACCTCCGTTCAGGCACAGTATTTGAAATCTCTATAACAAAACATGGAAAGTGTGCCTGATGGGAGGTTAAACATAACGGATTCGATTTATACATATACTATTTGTTTTAAAATTAAATTACTAAGTTATATTAAATTTATTTTGGTACTTGCTTACTTAGTAATAATTTAAATAAACTTGATATGAAATAAGTTTTAATATTCTGATGATTGAATATTGGAAAAATCAGGGCATATCAATGTCCTATAAAGCTTATAAACAATGAAGTGGAAAAATTAGAAAAAATTTAAAGATAAAAAAATTTTGACTTAAACTTTAAACAAAAACAACAAAAAAACTATATATAAACAATAAAATTTAGATAATAAAATTTAGAAAATAAAATTTAAACAATGTTTAAGAAGCGCGCATTTACAGCTGCAAACAAAGAATAAAGAACAATGGAAATCAATATCATACAAAGAAAGCCAAAACACAAAGATAAACTCAGAGAAAATCGAGAAAAACACACAAGGAATCCATTCTAGTCCAGTTTTTTTCAAGGGCTAAGGACATTATTCGAAATGGATTCAAAATAATAATTGGGAAATTTTTCTGTAAGAAGCTTGCATTACGCCAAATATAGCTTCTCTTAGCCCGAAATTTCCCAACAAAAGACAGGAAAGGAGGATTTCAATGTCCTATAATGTATTCGTTTTGTATTTCAGCACCGTTAATTCTAGAACATGTATTCCAAGACACCCTACATGATGCAAGCTGCATCGCTTTGAGCATATAGACATCTATAGTCGCCATGACTAAACTACTCATTAAGCATCCTAAATCTGTGACATTTAAGATCAATACTTAAGGTATTTGAATCTAGTTTAGTATAGTTACATTAACGACCCGTTTTGAAGCTAAACGAGGAGTGTTTTGGGACGGACCTAATAATTTTGAACCTTGGTCAATTGACGAAAACGACACTTTAGGATGTCGTTTGACTCTCGAAGGAATTTTTCGTGCATCAGGTTTTTTGGTCCAGGTCGTCGGCAGACAGGGGCGAAACCAGGATTCGGTCCTGGGGGGGGGGGGGGGGGGGGCATAAAAAGTTTGTATCGTCGTGACGAATGTCAAACCTCATGGCTTATAGAAACCAAAACACTTTAACTTTACAGACTTTCCTCTCCTGACAATAATAATCATAAAGAACACTACAATACTTTCGATAATTTAATAAAAAATGCAATTAAGTAACTTGCCAAAAAATGTTTTCGACCACGTCAACGCTACAAGTACAAGTGGAATGACTAGATAAGTAGGAAAATTTTCGAGCCTGCCAAGCCAAAAAGCAATGTTGAGATTATTATTTTTAGATGAAAATTAAGAACAGACAGTTGTAGTGATTTTAAATAAAATTAGGAATTTCGGTTTAACTCTGGGGGGGGGGGGGCAGTCCAATAGCCCTCCTCCTGGATTCGCCACTGTCGGCAGATATTCAGTGGAGTTGGGTTTGAGCCCGCGGTCTTGAAGTTGAGAATCTGACACGAGGCAACCGCGGCGCCAAGTTATCTAACTTAGAAAACTTCTACTGTCCGAAACTGGTGTTGTTTGATTGTCATTCCTTTTTGAGATAGATATTAAGTTACGAAACACTCTGAATTATTAAGTATTGTCAGAACAAAATTCAGTGGAGTTGGGTTTGAACCCTCGGTCTTGAAGTTGAGAATCTGACACGAGGCAACCGCGGCGCCAAGTTATCTAGCTTAGAAAACTTCTATTCTCCGAAACTGGTGTTGTTTGATTGTCATTCCTTTTTGAGATAGATATTAAGTTACGAAACACTCTGAATTATATTAAGTATTGTCAGAACAAAATAAAGAAATTTTCTTCTAATAATTCCTCGAAATATCATCATTTGTGTAACAATAATTCCTAGGAGAGAACTTGTCTCGCATTCAATTGGTTTAATATCCTCATCTCCTCTACTACCAAAATTAGTTTTAAACTAGAAATAAAATGTTTTTATCTTGAATATACTCCAGTACTGATGTACTAAAAGATTTAATTTTAAAAATTCTGCATTTTTTTTCTAGATGGCACTGTTAATTTATTCATTTGCCAGTTTATAGCTGAATTTCAGAAACCAGAAGAAAAAGTATAAACTGAATATTATAATAAATTGAATATAAATTTAAGCACTTTAACAAATTTATATAAATTTAAACTGTTTTAAAAAACACACTCTTTTTAATGTACTAAAAACCAGAAATATTTTATTTTAATTATTTTCCACTCTTTAGTCTTCAATTTATAATTCATTATTATAAATACCATGGAACCTGGAGCCAATTTTTCTTAAAACCTCTACCAAGTGGCGTCACATGTACGGAATCAAAATTTAATTAAATTAATCGATTAACTGATAATTAAACTCTAAAAATATTAGAATTGTGTATTTTCATCGCGAACACACAAGTGTCCAAAATTTCAAAACTTTAGCATATTTGGGGAGACAGTGAAAAATTGATTACAAAATTCCAACTTTACAAACATGAAACAAGTTAAATAAAAGTATATAAACTTGCAAAATGCCGATTATTCTAGAAGAATCGACGGAATTTATCTTGGATATTATAAACATCAGATTTTTTTGGCTGTCTGATTCAAAATCCAGAGTTGTTCTCCACTAAGCCCAGATAAATCAAAAGTACTTTATGCTTAATTCTATACGTCAGAGGTAAACTATCGTAAGTGGCAATTTTATCATTTTACAGGAGAGTCCAAAGAAAGTCCATAGCGCATTGTAATGCAATGCGAAATTTCTTTTTCGTGAGCGGTTATCTTCTGCTCTTTTCGACCAACAGAAAACGCTTTGCCCATTCAGGATAATGGAAATACGATAAAAACATCAAAATCAGCAAAACTGCACTTAAGATATTTTGCCTCTCAGATGCAGAATTATTATCAGCATTCTTTGTGAAAACTTTAGCTATGTAAGTTGGATAAAGATGGTCTTTCTTGTTTCCTTGATAACTATGAATGATTCTTAATTTCTTTTTTAGCCTCATCTGCGCATGAAATTGTGGATAATAACCAGCGGGAGTGGCCTCCCCTAAACTTTCTCGTATACTTTCCCAAAAAGGTGCTGTTTCCCCTCCCACCGCGTGGATAAATTAGAAGACCACATACCAAATTTCAATTATCTAATGTAAGTTACTAAAAGATTTGCACACATCTAAGCAGCCTTTTAGCTTGCCAGCAATATCTCCGATCTGATTGTTACAAATTTACTACCGATAGTTGTAGTTGAAAATATCATGCACATTGGCAGAGTGCTTAAGAAATTAAAAAAGCACGAAAAACAGAACTGATGAATCAATTGACACTAATTTTGGTTTGTTACTTTATAACTTTACTTTTAACAACTACTCTCGTTCTGTCAGAGTAAAAATATTGCAAAATCCACTCAGAAAAAAATGCATTACGAAATATACAAAATAAAACTAACCGCAATCAAATATGCAACTCTTGAAAATGTTTCGGCGTGAAAGAAAAATTAAAAGAAAACACTCCATAATTAATTCACTTTAATTCGAGAAGAATTTGGTAGTGAGCCAAGATGACCGTATTACGGGAACAGAGGTAACCAGTACGCATGCGTGTGGAGATAACGGATTCTCTTCAAAAATAAATTACACTGACCTACAGACAGTCAACCTTTTGACGGATTTCGCCCAAAATTTTATACGGACCTACATTCATGACGATAAAACTGTGTATAAAATTTTATCCATCTGGCTTTTCAAGTTTTCGAGTTATAGCGTTCGCATAACCTCGAACATACAGACAGACAGACTTCCCGTTGACGGATTTTGTCCAAAATTTGATAGAAACCTACAAATTATGTTTAAAGACCACATACCAAATTCCATCCCCGTAGCTCTAATAGTTTTCGAGTTATCGTGTTCACAGACACACAGACATAATTCCAAAATTGTGTTTATCGGAATCAGGGAGGTCTAAAACGTGGAGATTCGTCAAAATCTCGAGTTCGAATTTTTTGAAGATTACAATACTTTCTCTTTGTATACTTCGTATACGAGAAAGCAAAAATAAGTCAGAATAATCCAAGAGAAAAATTTGTGAATTCGTACAAGTCATACAATGGAAAATGAGAAATCATACATGAGAAAATGAACAATGACGTGATGAATATTCCTTTATGGTCTGAAAGTAAGGGGAAAACACGACTTTTGATAGATGGAAACAAACTATTTCAAAATACTATCTTTTGAAAAACCAGTGGGAGCGTTCTGCTCTTGACTTTCTCATGCACTTACACAATATGGCGTGTTTTAGGTTTACTGTCCTACCTCCACGAGAAAAACCCCAGGCACCAGACATGCCGGTGGCGGTCGTTATGGAAATGGGTTATTCCACTACATTTGGGGGGGGGGTGAAGAAAATAGCTTTTTTTTCATTTGGCGCAGGTAGAATCGGTTGCACTTTCATTTCGCTTTGCATTTTGGTCGAAAACAAATTCCTCGCCTAACAAAGTGCGCTTAGGTTGCCAAATGTTGCGGTTGATTTAATACCCGTTTCCTTCCTTTCTTCGAATCGTCTACTTGCGGCAACCCTGTTCAGGTTTTGCTCGTGGCGGTAGGACAGTAACTTCGTGGTATAGTGAACAGAATAAAATATGCATTTTGTATCTCTTCTCTACAGTTTTGGTGTCAAAAGACCGACTATAAAATTTCATTTATGTTGTTTGTTGTGTTTTTGAGTGGTTCTGTTCACATACACACGGGCAGAAAATCAAACAGACAGTCTGCCCTCTGTCTGATTTATTCCAAAATTAGAAACATATCTTTAATTTTGGTGTAAGAAAAATATAGTGAAACTCGCCCATTTAGCTTGTTGCGTTCTGAATTATAGCCTTCTTATACGCACGAATAGAAGGATCTACAGACAGTCAACTGATGACGGATTTCGTCCAGAATTTGATAGAGATTTATAATTCTCGTAAAAAAAACGTGTACCATATTTCATCAATGTAGCTTGTTGCTATTTTAAGCGGGCCATTCACCGCTATTCCAAACTGGAATTTTTGGAACAAGGGAAGGAAAAACCTATCGTCAAGGTCGAAACCCTATGGAATTTGGAACAAGTGGATTCGAAGTGATGGAATTCAAAATCAAAAACTCCATCCGCCGATTCCAATTTGGGACCTCGCTGCGAGGCTAGCTGGAGACCAAAGGATCTGCCTATATTGGGACCTCTTGTCGAGGCTAGAAATGAAACTCGAAATCTCCCGTGTGGGGGTATTCGAGTTTGGGTGGTAGGAATTCTGCGACTTTGAACCTAATCTCAAAACAAACTTTGGAATATCCGTGAATGCTTTGCCTAATTTTTCGACTAAAATGGGTGGGAAAGAAACGCTCTTAGGACAAATGGCATACTGTTCAGCAATGGATTCCGAAACTACCCCTTTTGGACGATTTTACACCGGAGAGGGGTGTCAGGCAATGAGTCATATGATCGCATTACCGGAGTTCTTTGTTAGATCACGCTCAGTAAAATGTAAACATCACCCTTCCATTCTTCACTTTCCCCCTATTTTGATGAAAATAACTCCGCCCGGCGCATGCGCAAAAGCGCGGAGGTTTCCGAATCCGTTGCTAAACAATATCTTAGCATTCTCGCGAATGCCCAGCTTTAGGTTATCGTGTCCCCATGCAAACGGACGGACATAAAGGCAGACTTATCATGGGCGGATTTCGGCCATAATTTGGCAGAAATATATAATTTTTGTGTAAAGGCCACAAACCAAATCTCATCCGTATAACGATGCATATCTGAGTTATCCTTTTCACAGACAGACAGACAGAGTTCCAAAAATGTTGTTTTCGATCCCAGAGAGGTCTGAAACGTAAAGATCCATCAAAATCTCGAGACCGAATTTTTTAATAATTATAATTCTTTCTGTTTGATACTTCGTAATGCGAGAAAGTAATCACATTCAGATGGTTGAATATTTTCAGTTAAATATTATTTAATCGATAGAAAACATTCCTATTTATTATGATTCGTTTAATATTTGCATAACCTGTTTTTTTAAAAAAAGGGAGATGAAACATATTTACATATTACATATGTATTTCAAATGGGAATACTTATTTCACTAAAACTTACTTCGGTATATTAAATTAAATTCGGTATATTATTACTTACTGTGCATATTAGAACCAAATTGATATTATCGATATAACCAGTCGATTCAAACAAAATTTTATCTGAAATGAAAATAATCATAGTCTGACTGATCTTAGGATTAATAAATAAAAATGAATTTCAGTTCCGATGCGTTTGTTTAAAAATTTTTTATGAGTGTTTGTTTTTACAACATCTTTAGATGATTAGCAACATACGTTTGAATTTCATTTCGAATGTTAGTTCATGTGAATCATAAAAATAAATATGCATTAAACTCTCGATTAAATGAGATCGGATTACCCTCGACGACCCCAAAAAATTTGCAGACAAAAATCTTAGAAGATTTGAGAAAGTTAGACTGTTCTGAAAATGTGGATGAAGAAGCAGTGGAAAATGGATTAACGAAGATTCGACATTGGAATGTTGCGCAGTTTTAAGTGACGTTGATGTTGTGTCCCGTGTAACTTGTGGTTCAGAAGAAACAAGGAATTTCGAAGAATGTCCTGCAAGTGACGAGGACTCATCAAAAATTAAGTCTCGGTGACGCATTAGTACACACTGAGGCGTTACTTAATTACTTGGAGCAAGAAGATGAAAGTACGCCTGCAGAAAAAATGATATTGAGAAATCTGCGTAGTATAATTCGTCGAAGAGTAAATGAAAAACAGACACAGACTTATATCATTTCATTCTTCACAAAACAGTGAGGTAAACTACATCCGTTTTTCTCTTTAATTGTACGAATTTTAATTCTAAATAACATTAAAATTTCTTCTTAATTATTTTTCTTTTGTATCAATTAAACTATTAATGTCTTATCGTATAATAATTTTACATTTTCTATCATTTTTCCAAAACATTTCATCAAAAGTTACATAAATTGGATTATCCGGGATATTCGCTTATCCATAACGAAGCATTTCCCGACCATCCCGGTTAATCGAGAGTCTACTGTACAAACTAAAAATCCGAAAACTATTTTCACAGATTAACAAATACTCGTTTTACACAGATAAAAAAAGCATTTTTTAAAGTTCGTTTTGGAAAGTCCACAATTTTAAGCGCATAGAGTATGCTTTGCAAGCAGATCCAAATCCTTTCCACGAAATTGCTTTCTCGGGCTGAGTTTATGCCTTAAAGATGATTAAAATGATTTATTGAATATCATAGGCGTTCGGAGCAGCGACTCTAATATGACATTTGAGGGACATATTGTTGAAACTGATAGGATTACTTCAGGATGTAAACACAGAGAGTTATGATTTTAATTAAGGCTTAAGCTGTAATTAGTTGGAAGAATGGGAGATTTAAAGCGTTTACATTACGTTCAGAAAGTGAACAAATTTGTTGCGTAAAATCTCTTACATGCATCTTTTTTCCGTAAAAATAATTTCATGGAGCTTCTTTTAGTTAAAAACACTTTGCGCGACTCCATGTGGGGAAAATAAAATAAATCAATGAATCATAAATTAGACTTAACTAAAAAAGAAATTTAATATAGTTGGGAAAGTTTGCCACATTTGGACCACCTAGACATGTTTTAATGTGCAGTGACAGAGAAGTAATTTGAAGAAAAGGAAAACAAGTAGTAGAATTTGTATTTGTTTATTTATAAGGTGTACCCAAATGAAAAGGAGACTACAGTTATATGTAAAGAAATTTTAATAACAATATTCTAATTACAGTTCATGTGGAACAGTACAAATATAAATAATTACCATTGACATTGATACACTGATCCCAGCGTGTAGGAAGGGAGTAGATGGCTTCAGTGTAGAAACTGCCAGTAGGATGGAATAGAGAAGAGATAATGTTCGTTACAGGACACGGGCCTTTCCCCTCATACCTTCTTCGCTTCAATCTTCGAACACAGGACAACTGCTCGTGCGGAGAAAAGGAGATCCAATTCACTATGCCACAAAATGTCCGTTTACCCTCTCCTGGCATTTCCAAACTCCAACAGTGTCGCTTAAATTACAGTGGTTGAAAAACATTCTCACGAACAACTTCTCAAGACCCCGACTTCGACTCCTAATGCGTTTCATATGTGATGAGAACAATCTCATTGTAGAGATAATAATTGAGCACTCATCCACCCAGACTGACACACACTTCCGGCTACTTATGATTTTTTCCCTCTACGTATTTTTTTCTATTTTGCATTGTTTTCTATGTTGTTCTGTCCAGTGTATGTTTCTTTTTCATTTTCATTTGTTCTTGTACCTGTTACTTGTTTTTGCCCCTTCTTAAAAAATAAAATTCACCTCCATCCATGCAAACCGAAAAGGAGCCAAATGGATCTAAACACGGGTATGCAGGTGGTGTAATGTAATGTAATGTAATGTAATGGGTCAGGCAAACACCCATTATCGCCGTCTTCTGATTCTCTGACACTGCTTGGGCACCCACTGTGCACAAACTTTGCCATAACCAAGCTTTTTGTGTATTATGTGATGCACAGTTCCTTTGCTTATCAACAGTTCAACAGCAATTTCACGTGCAGTTATCCGCCGAAATCACGGCACTGTTGGTCACATTGTCCTCGATGTTTACGCGTCCCGCCTGATAACACTGACACCACCGGAATATGGTACACCGTGCGAGACACTGCTCTCCGTACACCTCTTTCATCCTGCGATAAATTTGTGAAGCATGCTCCCCTTCTACGCGAAGAAATTGGATAACTGCTGTTTGTGGTGATCTGGAGGAATCCATCATGCAACGAATTGCGAAAACAACTATCCAGAAATGAGGATATTGATGCGAAGCCGTTAACTAAGCAGGTGGAACTGGGAATACTGCCACACCATCTATCGGCAAGCACATTAACTCACTGGGATTTGATACAACGCGGATACAGCTAAGGTCTGCTTTTCAATTGGGCACACCTCATATCTTTAAAAGAATACAACTAACTTTTTATGAAATACGCTTTAAAGAAGGAAAAAATAGCTTAATAGTGTCGTCATCAGTCCAGTGAAGGAAATTAGCTGCCCATATTGGACCATTAGTTTCCCAAATTGGGCTATCGATTTCTTTAAGCACAATTAAAGCAAAAAATTCTTTTGATTCTCAAATTCATATCGGCACACATTGTATGAACCCAAGAATGGCATTTTATGTACTGCATCACTTCCTCTTCTTCCTTTGTTTCCTCACATATGGTACAAAACTACAGTTCAATTGAAGCAACTGTTTGTGGTCCAATCTAATCAACTTTCAGAGGAAAAAATCCCTTAACCTTATCTTTAAACCATTTTAATAAAATTATTATAGTAAACCTTAGTCAAACAAGTTTCTATCTGAGGATGTAGTAACCTATTTTGCTACTTACTTTAAAACAACGTAAAGGATATTAGTCTTTTTTTAAATATTTAATTGATGATGTGATAATTATTAAATATTAAATTAATTTTAAATATTTAATTGATGATATGACTCGTTCTCTAACTGTAACCACATAGCGGTCTCTCTTAAAAATGATTTCATACACCACATTTACATTGTTATAACAAAAGTGGCCTATTTTACATCCCAAATATTTAATAGAATTGAAGTTATAATATAGCTCCGAATTCGGCAACTCTCCCCTACTTAATTGGAAAATTTTAATTAAAATGTTTTGAATGAAGATTCTCGTAATTGGTTACTAGCACTCAAGAATGTGACTAGAGTTCTTTCAGTTAAAATTTCTCGACACCTAAATAAAGTGTTTCAGTGCTATCAAGAAGTAGCATCTCCAGTACTTTTTTGGCTTTGCTGTCTAGAATCACAATGACTCTAGGCACGGGGAAGTGTAGGTGGTGTTATGTCTAGTGGTGAGGTCTTGGCTACGGAGGATCGGAGTTTCAAACCCCGATTCCACAGAAACCTGCCGTGTACGTGAGCCTGGTGCACCTTAAACTGCCAAAAGATCAAAGGTTCTCACGTTGGTGTGGCATGAAAGTTTAGAGTTATGGGGAACCGGCTCAGGTATCGTACTCAATATCTGAACACGGTTCAAAATTACGTGGGCCGTTCGAAAATAGTCCAAGTATACTTCATAATGGGGCGTTAATCTAACTGAACAAAATTATCTACGGAACGGATTTAACTGAATTACTGATAATAAAGGAGAAAGTCTCTGTGTCTGTCTGTTGGCGAGTTACAGAACAGACCTAGCTATCAAATTTGGCGCAGGTAGACTTTGGAGGGTGGGATTGTGCACCTCGGAACAATTTTTTAATTATTTAAAAATTAAGCAAAATTTTGAAGGTTTTCGACCATTTTTTTGCCGATAACTTTCGAAAGAATTATCGCACGAAAATGATTTTTATACCAATTCAAAGTGCAAACAATTATCTTTCAAATGATATTAGTTTGAGTATTATACTATATTTAATCTCATTTGTACAAGTTTTGTAATTATCATGATCTGCTGCCCAGGTCGTTCAAGGGTACTTATGCTCGCTTTCCCCGACCGGGAGGAGAAAACGAATGTAGGGTAGAAGGACAGAAGAAACAAACAAGTGCTCCTGCAGGGGGTTCGAGGTGAGAAATTCATGGTTCACCACCTGAAGTTTTTAAGGAATTACGCAAATGTTATTTCTTTAAAAAAAAAAAAATTAAAAACTTGCATGCATTTTGCGCATAAAGCACGTACACTTCCTGATTCAAATTATATGAACAACCAATCTTTCAACGAACGCAATTAGAACACCACAAACAGAACGGAACATTGAAAAAAAAATACTTAATTAGATTTTTGCCCAGTTAAATGCTTTCCGATTGCACATAACAATCTTTTAAATATTCCTTAATATTGTTTCAAGATTCAGGGATTATTGCATTTTTTATTTCAAATATACCTTTTCTTTAGTTTTATGTCATATTTACTCGAAATTAAAATGTATTTCAAATTATTTCAATATAGTAACAAGAAGTTGAAATCAATATTTGAGAAATGGCAGTGGAGAAATGCATTCATTTACAATTCTTAGAACATTAGATTTAATTTACCTATTGACAAACTTTGAAGTTTGAATTGATGTAACTGTAGATTATCTTTCTGTACTATTTAATTCTGGATACATTTAAATTTCATTTTGATTAACAACTAACAATTTGCTAATTTAAAATTTTATTGATATAACTGAATCGTTATAACTAATAAGTTGGGTGAACCAGCTGGTCGCCGAAGGTGGCTAGTGGAAGAAATCAAAAGATGTTTACAGAAATACAGAACACATTACACCCTTTCGACAAGTGAAGTTTTCATAACAAAATGAAAATTTCGGAATTTAGCTGCAGGTTTTGTTAGGTTTCCTCTTTTTACCCTAGTACGAGTGCGTGTTAATGTTACTAAGTTCGGAAATATCCTGCCGAAAATTGAAACACTGACGAAAATTATAATTAAGTGGTTTTGATAAAGTTGATATTTTATTATGTTTTTTTAAAACTTTGATAATTTAAAAAGAATCCAATAGCACAGATGTTCTAACAGTGTTTTCATTAGCGACCTCGTTTAGATCGAAAGAAACTTTCATGGCCCCATTTTCAATCCAAAACTTTTGTAAATCGCAAAATTTATATATAAAAATTCCCGAAAAATGAACAATATAGAAATGAACTAATTTATATCGGGACAGTCATTTTTAAAATTATTTCTGCTTATCAGTGTTTACAAATCTAAAGGAAGCACTTCTTCAAAACCATCGCAACATCAAAAATCGTTCGTTTCACCCTAAATTGGGATACGGCCAATAAAGACCTCTTGCTACAGTAATATTTTGTTTCTAAACATTATAAGTATTTCATATTTTTAACCCTTAACGGCCGAGAGCTTTTTTTCTAATACTCACCCATAAGACGACGGAAAATTAGGTGAAATTCTAAAACGTTTATAAGGATGAAAACTTAAACTAAACATTTAAACTCGTTTATTTAGATATAAATTCAATATATTTAGTTGATTTATAATTTTATAAATGAAATTAATTTGATAATTTTTGAAAGTATGATATGATCACCAAACCAATGATGTAATAAGTTGCATTATTTGATAAAGAAAACTACAGTGATGACAAATAAGTGAAATTAAAACTAAATTCTTTTCATGTCCCCGTATTGGGGCCTTTAGTTTTCTATGACATAAGTTTTATGTCCCCGTAGCGGGCCTTTCGTTTTCTGTGGCATAATTGTTATGTCCTCGTAGCGGGCCTTTCGTTTTCTATGACATAAGTGTTATGTCCCCGTAGTGGGGCCTTTCGTTTTCTACGGCATAAGTGATATGTCCCAGTAGCGGGGCCTTTAAGCTCTTTAAGGGTTAAGCCGTGACCTTCGCGATAAACAAGGCCCGGGAACAGACGGAATTTTGTACAATGAGTCATCACCTTAAGGGAGGCGAAACGACGAAGCGAAGTGTCTTATGTGAACTGCAAAGCGTAGCGTCGTGTCGAGAATCGATGTCCAGTCGTAAGTTAAGGAATGTTTTTTGTGTGACAGTTCTCCAAATTCCACTGGATTATTAACCAGAGTGCTGTTTATAACTTTTTCGAAAGGTAAGTGTAGAAATATTTATTTATTCTCCCCTTAAACATGTTTTAATTCTGCATGTTGATAAGCCTAACTCAATGATTCGTATAGATATTAAAGCTACCTGATTATACTAATTTCGAATGCTTATACTCATTATTTAAAATTGCCGTGCAATCATTACATTAATACAATGTGTTTATTTGTTAGCTAAGTGGAATCGTTAGTGTATGAAAATTTAATCCAATACTGCGAGTGTATTATGTACTAACAAATCTTTCATAAGAATATTTTTAAACTAGTTTCTGCAAGAAATTTAACCTTCCCTTTCACATAAAATAAAAGTCGCTTTCAAAATTGATTAATGTTTTAAAATGCCATCTATGTAATGTTTTTTTAAACATTTATTAAAATTTTCCAAGTATGGACACGTTGTTTGTTATCATTTTGAATGCTGAGTCTCCCAAGAGTATATTCATTTTTTACAATAGACAGAAGAAACTTATATGTTATTACTAAATTTGAATTTCCTCGAAGATTGTTTTTAAACCATTTTTACTTACTTTATTACTTCCATTATGATAAATTCAAAAGATAGCAGTTCTTGCATGTTTTTATACACATTGTTAAAAGGTTTCTGTTAAAAATGTTTCTTGCACAAGCTGAGACTTTTATTATAATAGGAACTTATTTTCTCTGTTATAAATGTTAGTGAAACAGTGTCACTTAAAACATAGAAAGTTTATTCAAATTACTGATTATCTTAGTTAACTAATGGATTTCTATTTTATTTTACTTTATAATAATATTTAGTATGATAAATTTATTTTGTCTCTTAAAATATTATCCATGCTAACCGATTAATTATATGCAAGCTTCATATAGGATATTTTGTTTATTCATAGTTTTTTCTCATCCTAACTTTAAATTATTGCAAAATTTAATATATGACATATGGGCATTATTTTTGTTGTTGTTTGTTAGTGAAATTTTATGATTGTGTCATTTTAATGAGTTATTCTTCATTTACAGATGCCAAATACATGCTGTGTGACAAACTGCCGAGGCAACTATGATGCAGAAAACAAGGTGGCAGTTTTCAGTTTCCCTAAAGTAGAAGAATTAAAATTAAAATGGATCCAGGCTATCCCTAGAAGAGATTTAGTTGTGACTAAAAATACAAAAGTAAGTTATCTCTACTTAGAAACACAAAACACTGTTTAAGAGTTAAAATAAACAAATAGAACTATTATTTCTATATTATTAATAAGTCAGGACAGCTTTAAGTGGATTTTTAATAAATTAAAATTAAGTAATATAAACTATTATGTTTGAATACTGTATTATAATATTTACTTTTATGAAATATTTGATTTAATTTGTTTATCTTAGTTTTTTTTATTTGTCCAAATATTAATAAAAATACAACTCTGTTTAAAAAATTTTTGGCCTTCAATATCAAATAATAATGAGCTAAATTTAAATACCCATACCCATGTTTATTTGATATTATGAATCAAAATGTATTTAGAGAAATTATTTTGGAAGTAATAAAATATTTTCCTCTTTTAGGTATGCGAGAAGCATTTCACGGATGACGATATCGAAAGAGTTTCTACATTTTACAAGGAGTCAACGGGTGAAACACTTATTGCTAAATTGAAGAAGCCAAGACTTAAAGAAGGTGCAACACCAAAAATTTTCCCACATTGCCCTTCATATTTATCCTCTACAAAGGTTGCTCGTGATGGACCAGAAGTAAGAAAATTGAATTTGGAGGAGCAACACCTTCACAAGGCTATCGCCGACAGTTTACTTACGAAAGAGCAATACGACAACAAATTCAGTTTTCAAAATTTTGTGGAAATGCAGAATTGCTTCACTATTAATGAAGTGCCTCCTTTTTGGTCCATAATTCATAAAGACAAGCATATAATTTTTTTATCATTAGTTATAACTGATTGTGTACCATGCATAACCTATGCAATTACAATTAATGATGTTTTGCAACTGAGCATATCGTATAAAGGGCAGAATCTCTCCAAACACAAGGATACAAAGTTACCTATAAAAGTAAGTAATTTTAATCAAGTACTGGATATTTTAAAGAACTATGAAACAAATGTAATAAACTATGATAATCCATTAGATGATAATTTATATTTTGTAACTTCTTCTCTAAAGAAATCAATGAATCTTGTTGAGGATAAATTTAAATTCTTGATAGAATTTTTCATTGAGCAACTGCACCTTTTAAAATTAAATCCAGTAAGATATCGATATTCCTCAAACATGCTTATTTTTTCTTCTCTTTTATTTCATATATCTCCGCAAGCATATAAATTTATGCGTCATTCAGGTAATTTAATATTGCCTGACCCTAGTACAATAAGAAAAGTCAGCTCAATGTTAAGATCATCACCAGTTTATGAACAACAAGATAAATATTTCCTTTCTTATGCTAAACAAATATTTTCAAAAATAAGTGATGGGGATCATAATGTTTTTTTGCTGCTTGATGAGATTCATATGAAACCTTTCATGGATTATAAAGGGGGAAATATTGTGGGTAACTCCTATGATAATGCAAACTTGGCCACAAGTGCACATGTGTTTATGTTAAACAGCATTTCTTCATCATTCAAGGATGTTGTTCACATTGTTCCCGTAAGCCATATCGTGGCTGAAGATTTATTTACTTTACTAAAAAAGATAATTCTTGCTTTAGAGGAAATTGGATTTAAAGTTATGGGCATTGTCACTGATAACAATTCAATAAATCGAAAAGCTGTTTCTAATTTCAATAATCCTCCACAATTCCAAGTACAGTATCAGCATCCAGCAGATGAGAAAAGGCCTTTGTTTTATTTGATTGATTCAGTTCATCTCATAAAATGTGTGAGAAACAATTGGATCAATCAAAAAAATGGATATTTTATGTATTATCCCCAGTTTGAAGGAGAGGAAAATTCAGTTCAGACAGCCTCTTTTAGTGTCCTTCGAAAGTTATATGATATTGAGTCATCAGAATTGTTAAAGTTTGGTATTGGGTTAACACGAAAAGCTCTCTGGCCGACAAATCTTGAACGCCAAAATGTTAGTCTTGCTCTGAAAATTTTCAGTTCAAATCTGGTCAAGGGCTTATTAGAGTTAGGTGAAAAACATAGCCTCATGCATTATGGTGACACTGCAAATTTTCTAAATATATTTTGCACCTGGTGGGACATTGCCAATGTAAAAACTGTGACAAAAGGAAAACACAAAAACAATCCTATGGCTGAACCAATTACTGATTCCCTTAATGATATTAAAAAAGAGTTCTTAAAAAAGTTCATAGCTTGGTTAGACAAGTATGAAAAAATGGATTCTAATAATGGCAGATTTAGTCGAGAGACTCATTCAGCTTTACGTCAAACCTCTCAAGCCTTTTTATCCGTAACTGAATACTGTTGTAATAATTTAAATATGTCATATTTATTATTAGGAAAGATTCAAACAGACAAACTTGAATCTCGTTTTGGACAATACCGCAGCATGTCTGGTGACCAATATCATATCTCCATTCGTCAGCTCTACGAAACTGAGAATAAGCTTAGAATAAGTAGGGAATTAAAGCTTATTTCTCATACTTCTGGGAACTTTGATATTGACTTGTTTGATAACTGTGACCAGGATGAAAATTCAGTAGAAATTATTGATGATTTTTTTCAGGACATTGAAGTTTCTAATTCAGATATAGATAAAGTGGCAGATTCTTTACCAGTTATAACTTATTTGGCTGGATATTGCTCCCATTCTGCTCACAAAAATGTTAAGTGCTACAAGTGTAGAAAGAAATTACTCACCGATAAAGAAATGGATGTTGATAATTTTAAACTAATTAAAAGTTGTGATAGGGGAGGGTTACTTTATCCATCGGAATTCGTTACTAATATTGTTCTACACATTTATATTGTAACTCAAAAATTAATCAGTGAAAAATATGAGCTTCAATTTTTAAAAGTTCAAAATCAACGCAATTTGGTGATGAAATTAGTTGAAGAGCTGTTAATGTCAAAAGACATGTGGGACTTTTCAGTGTGTAGCTGTGGATATACCTTTGAAAAAGTAATTGCTAAAATAATGAAATCAGCTACTAACACGTTACTTAATAATTATTGTAAAATTAAAAATGATAAACAAAAGGGTTCAAAAACTAAGAAGAAACGGAAATTAGAAACTCTCAGTGAAATCAAGAACACGAGTTCTCTCTTAGAGAAAAAAACCAAAACAAACACAAAATAATTATTTCATTTACTGATAGAATGTTTATTTTGTATTTCATCATAATATTGATATTTTTTTGCATGTGCTGTACTTGTATTTTGAAATAAAAAGTACTCTCAAGTTTTATGTACATACTAGTTTAAAGCTGTATTTGTCATTTGTTGAAAAATTTGTAAACATTGTTTGTATATAATAAATATTTTTTGACAATTTATGTGTTGTTGTTTATTAATATGTTGTGGATAATTTATGTGTTTCTGTAAATTTTTAATTCTTCAACCAGAAAAAAATTATGCAAAGTTCAGTGTTTTTTAATTAAATTTATACCTAAAAAATTAAGAATTTTATAAATAATTTTTCAAGCTAAATATTTAGTATTTTGATTCTAGAATTGTCTCTTGGTTAATTTTTAATATTATATAAGTAGCAATAAAGATCTCAATTCTTTACTTCAGTATCATTGAAATCACTAATTTAATAAAAAGCTTCTGGTAGAAAATACTTGGGGTAATCACCTTGATTAAAATTCTGATTTAAATGAATTTGAAAGATACTGAAAGTGTTACATTATGTTTTATGAAGTGATTAGATTCTTGACAAAATATTCTTAAAGAGTTGATACCTTAAAAAGTACATTGCAGATTTAAATCTTTATTACAAGTCTTTGTACAAAGAAACTTCAAAATAAATTTAAATAGTTAAATGTCTTTATTTTATTGAATTTTATTACATCTTACATTAAAATTAGAAAGTATATTTTAAAAAATTACAGATTTTGTAAATATTTAAAAAAGGATAAAACTATTTCTAAGGTTAGAAATAATAGAATAGTTTCACATCTTATTACAAGTTTTGGCAGGTGTGTTATTGAAAACATTTATTTAAATCAGATCAATTATCTAAAAATATTTGATATAAAAACAGGATTAATTGGTAAATTTTTTTTAATATTGTTGGTCTAGTGAATGGCTTAATTTTATAGAAATAAGATATTTTTTTAATATATACTCAAGTTATTAATAACAATTTCATTTTATACTAGCTAGGTTTTTATAAAATTGGTATATTCGGTTACTTTAATCAAGATGAAACAAAATTACTTTTATTTTGTTTCGATGGAAATTGTTTAAAAACATCTTGCTAGCATAAATTGTGCTTAAGGAATGTATTTTTTTTGTACTATAAATAAGATTGATAGTTATTTAAAGACACGACAGTTTTTTTTTTTTTTAATTGGAAGTAAATAAATGCTAAATGCAAAGTTTCATTTAAAAATATATATTTTTTTAAAAAAAATTTAATCATGATTTTGTCAGCCTTGTTTGTTAACTACTGTTTTTTCCATGAATTTTCATAGTAACTTGAAAATAAAATAGTTTCTCCAATATGGTTATGGTATCAAAAAAATTATCAGAATAAAGTTATATTTTGTTAAATCCAGTAAAATGTTTTTTAAAACATTTAATACTGTTTTATTGCAGCATATTCTGAAAGAGAAGTAATTTTTAAAAATTTTCGCTTAATATTTTAATTGACTTAAATTTCTATTAATGTCGGCGATCAATTAAATAATTCTTTTTATTGAAAATAATACATTTATGGGTATAAGTAAAAAGGCCCTATTTTAAAAATGAAATTGATTTAAAAATGAAAAACGCCGCGTTTTCGCAGATAGAATCGCGAACATTATAAGCTATCTTCCTTTGCTTGTGGTGAAAGTCTTCGTTCCCTCTTCATGATGACTCATGTTCCGAGTTCCTGGGCCTTCTGTTATCTCGAAGGTCACGGTTAAGCATATTGTTCGTCATCTCAACACGGTTCAAAATTACGAAATCCGTTCCAAAATAGCCCTCGCGTCTCTTCAAAACGTTGTGTCCATCTAACTGTAACTGAAACTTAAAATATTGTAGAATATAAAGTGACCAGACGTCTCAGGTTTGCCAGGACAGTTTCGATTTTTGACTCCTTGTCTTGGATTGATAAAGCGTCCCGAATTTTAATTAAGGACTCGTTTTTTACTATTATGTAAATGCAATAAAAGTCTGTTATAACGACAATACATAATTGAGATGAAAATAATTACAGTTCATAATTGAGGTGAATATAACGGATTTCTCTTTATAAGTGAATCATAATAGATGATTACAATAAAAAATGCTAAAAATAAAATGAGTATATTTACCTCTCTTTCCTTTTTATTTACAACTGTTTTTATTAAAATGCACATCCAAAGTAGACTGATTTTACTTACAAATTGTCGAAACATAACCTTGTACTTATTTTTATTTCCCCCCTCCAACCCTGTTTATACTTTAGAGAATACAACAATATCTGGCATTGGAGCGCTTGAAAAACTATAAACTGCAATATTCAATGCCTCTATTAAATCTTTTGGGTAAGAAGCTTTCCTTATTCCTTCATTTATTTCATCTTCCTCTTACTCTTTTGAATCCCCTTTGTCAAGTTCAACAGTGTCACCATCTGCCTTTTCACTTCATGGTGTCATCTTCATCAGCGTTCACATATTCTAAAAAGAAAAAAGTGAAGTTCAAATTTCCTTTGCTGTAAAGCTCCTTTTACCAGTGTCTGTTTCTGGTGAGTTTAACTAGGTAGTATCTTCCCCAAACTCATTTTCTTTTGAAAATTCTGAATGCCTGAAGTATGCCGCTGTATGTACCTCAGGGAGTCCAGTCCAAGTAGCTAAAACAGATTTCATAGCTTCAAGAATATTTTGCCTCAATATTTTGTTAACGTTACAGCTAATGTAACGTTAATATTTTATTAACGTTACAGCTTTCTTTATTCCTTCATTTATTTCTTCTTCCTCTGTTGAATCCCCTTTGTCAAGTTCAACAGTGTCACCATCTGTCTTTTCACTTCATGGTATCATCTTCATCAGCGTTCACATGTTCTAAAAAGAAAAAAGTGAAGTTCAAATTTCTTTTGCTGTAAAGCTCCTTCTACCAGGCTATATTTCTGGTGAGTTTAACTCTGTAGTATCTTCTTCAAACTCATTTTCTTTTGAAAATTCTGAATGCCTGAAGCATGCCGCTGTATGTACCTCAGGGAATCCAGTCCAAGTAGGTAAAACAGATTTCATAGCTTTGAGAATATTTTTCTTCAATATTTTATTAACGTTACATCTAATGTTTACTTATTTTGTACTCACTATTATCACTCAATTTTTATATCTTTAATTTTACACTTGCAATTCAGATCACTTGTATTAGTGGGATCATCACTAAAAATCGTACTCGTTACTACTGTGGTTCATACTGGGAAAAGGAAAAAAGATTATTTATCCTTCATTTAAAAATAAGTTTTTCTTTCCCCAAATTTTACTATGCATGGAATATAGTCATTGTACTAACAATTGTGGTGAATCGGTGTACTCTTGAATAGTGATTGTATAATAGGGATGGGAAAAACCTACCGGTTTTTACCGAAAACCGTTTTTTTGTTTCGGTTAACCGTTTTTTTTCGGTTATTTTTTGTCCCGGTTATAGAAGAGAACGCCGTCTCTTACCCTCATACCCATCGGTTTGATCGGCAAGACACGAGCATTTTATTGAAGAAGAAAAATATAAACAAACAAACAAAAGAAAGAAATATTTACACTATGTACAGCACACACATTTTCACTGTTACACTATTAGTTAGTAATAGTCTTATTTTCTTTAGAAGTTATTTTACCTTTCTTTTTTGAAGGGGGGAGGGATGCCTGGTAAATTGGACTTGTTGGTTCAGCTCGCTGAAAAGTTGAAGTCCCGGTTTTAGCCGGTTATTTTTTAAAATCCAATAACCGGGTAAAAAAACCAGATCGGAAGATAGGCTCGATTTTAGGTTCGATTTGACTAAAATTTACCAAGTTATGAAGCTTAGAATTTCATCATCTTAGGTAAATCAACAACAACCGCTTCCTCCAGGCGTCTGTTGGTTGGCGGATTACTTGAAGAGTCTTTAGATAATTGAACAGATAAATATTGACCAATGGATTGATTTCCTGTAAAAGAAATATTAATAAAAATGGATTAAAAAATGCAAATGGATTAGAAAGGGGATTGGTAACTTGTGTTTTTTGTAAATAGCGAACAAATAAAGACAGAAAGAAAAAGAGAGAATGAACCGCCAACACAACTCCAACTCAATAAATGAAAAGCATTGCTTAGAAAATCACACAGAAGACTGAGAGTAAAATTTGTTCAAACATAATTTTTTTAAATAAGCCACACTTTCCTTTTATATAAAAAGTATAAATGATATGATAGTTAAGCATAAATCTTGTCACCTTTTCTATGTCTTGTTTAATATGGTGAGAGACAAAAAATATTCTTACAATATGACGTAAAATGTTACAAAAATACGCTCTCTTTTGCGTGCTTTTAAAATTCAAGCCGAATCAGAGTATAAAGAGATAAAAAAAATAACCTTTACCAGCTTGTTTTCTTCTTTTGAAAAAAAGAAAGAAATTCTTCCACTGCATTCGAAACCTATAATTGAATAAAGAAGAAAACACGAAACTAAAACTTTCTTGTACACGAATCAATAAAAAGTCAGTCTCAACGAGTATCCAATAAGTTGAAAGCACATCTCAAATTAAAAATTCATGTCAGTTATATTTTTTCCTTTTTAAGTTGCTCTTCCGTCAATTGTGCTAAGAGGTAATTGAAGTCGAGAAATTGATTTGTGTGTGAGAAAAAGTCATCCAAGCTTTTTTGCTCCGAGATGGAAGAAGTGGAAGGTTCTCTCTTCATTTCCATTTGCTCTCTTGGAGGGAAAAAAGTGGCAATTTAAATAACATAAAAATGAAAAGTGGTTTCTACATTGCTTGTTGCCTGCATTATCAGGGTCTGGGTGTTAGGTGTTAAAAAATGTGGAAACTATTAATATAACAACTATTAATATAAACCTGAAAAAAGATGCCTTGAGTTATAAATATTTTGCACTCATTTGATGATGTGTTTTAATAAGAAATTGAGTTTGTGAGCTCACGTGAAGATTAATATAACTTATTTATTTTT
>BGPR01001987.1:23408-45119 GCA_013235015.1 Araneus ventricosus | reverse complement strand
ATTTGGCTTGGATTATTTTTGCTGCTGTTTGTTTAAAATTTTTCAGATGCGAGTGTCCTCAAAACTGAATTTGAAAATCTTATGAATAGAACAAACATATCTGATGTCTGCAAGTAATATAACGTCTGTAATTCATTTTTATTAGTTAACTTGCCTTCAAACGATACCCTGAAAAGAAGTTTAGATGACAGATTTTTAAAAATAAGATTCATAATGTCTCGTGCCGCCATCTGTATTCATTTTCATATACAAATGCAAGGTTTTCTTGACTTAATTCAATAGACGTAATCTCGAACTAAATTTCAGAACTCTATTTTGAGAACAACAAGAATACTAGAGGTTGCTGGTGGCTTGGTGGCAGAACTTCAGTTTCGTGCGTCGTAGGTTCGAGTCTTGATTCTTCTAAAGATCTATATGCGTGAGTTGGTTTATGTTAAATGTGTTGATGAATAGATGTCCTCACTCTGGAGTAGCATGCAGGGCCAGATTTCCCATAGGGCCAACTTAGGCCATGGCCTAGGGCGCAGCCGCCGGGAGGGCTTATACAGGAGAAATAACAACCAAATATTTACCAATTTTGACGTGAAAACGTCTTTCCGCTCGTTACAGAGATAGTCGGTCGAACTTTCTTGTGGGACAAAATACCGTCAGATTTGAATCGCAAATAACTACGAGTCTAATAATGCGAAAAGAATGGCTGACCCCACAACGGATAGATCATAACTGTAAGAGTTTGTCGCGTAGTATTTGTTCTGCCTGTGACGTCATCGTACCAGTGTAGGCGCATGCGCGTGATTGTAATGAATTAGCTTTATGTAAGGTTATAAATAAGTGTAGCGTGGAAGCGAATTAGCTATAAATATTTATCAGAATATAAGTAAAAATCGGTATTAAATTGAAAATTCCAAACTCCGCATGTTTTTTGATTATAACATGCAGAGTTTCTTTCGAATTGTACCAAACTTACAGAATACTCGACAATACGTAAAAGAAACATTGTATTAAAATTTGAATTCAAAAATTTGAATATTACGGGAAATATGAGCATTTGTAGTAAATAATGTTTCACTGCGCATACGCGAAATGTAGTACTATATACTGTCAACAGATGGCGCCATCAAAAGCTACTCTAAATAAAACATAAGAAAGGCGCAGTTCGGGTCCACGCCGTAGGTTTTTCGTGAGAACGTCGGGATAAAATCATAAAACAAGTACTTCGTACTAATATGTAATTTAATTATCAATCTCTTTAATACAATATTTACACAGAGTAGTATGATGGTTACAGAATAGATAAAACACAAGCTACCATAGATTCTTGCTATATGCAATAAACTTGTGATTTATCTATTCTGTAACCATCATACTACTCTGTGTAAATATTGTATTAAAGAGATTGATAATTAAATTACATATTAGTACGAAATACTTGTTTTGTGATTTTATCCCGACGTTTACACGAAAAATCTACGGCGCGGACCCGAACTGCGCTTTTCTTATTTTTTCAGAATTATTTTTAAAGGGCCATATAAAATGATGTTTTGAAATTTGCATTCGTTTCATTAAATGTATTGAGGGATACTTTTTTGTCTCTTATGGCTTCTGTCCACATCAATGAGCCTCAAGCTTATTCGCGGACAAAAGTGCGAACGAAAAAGTTCTATTAGGTATTTCAGACGATTTCAAGAAATTCGATGGAGTATTTTTGTAGGTGTTAATGTTATGTTATTTCACAAGTAGTGCAATTTTGAATTAAATGTTTAACGGGGATCAAATATTATAAAGATTGTATTAAGCGCTTATATGTTTCAAAAATAAACTATTGTATATTAAATTGAAAATTATATATTAACTTTTTTGATAGTGGGAGCCGCAGAATATCCTTTGGCTTAAAACGTAGACTGTGGAAATCCGTCTCTGATAGGATGGTTCTTTGATGACTGGAAAGACAACGTACAGGTGTTGCCTTCGTCATCTGACCTTCTCTAATACTAATAAAGATGAATGTCTCTGTGTGTGTTTCATTTGGCGCTCTACAGAAGAGACCATAGAACGTAGAGCTGCCAAATTTGGCACAGTTATACTTTGGATGCTGAAGATGTGCACCTCGGAGCCATTTTGTCAATTTTTTATTCAATTTTAATTATTTAAAAATTAATCCAAATTTCGACGTGTTTGGCCTTTTTTTCTTCAATAACTTGCGAAAGAATTATTGCATGAAAATTATTTTTATACCAATTTAAAGTGCAAACAAATATCTTTCCAATGATATTAGTTTGAGCACTGTGCAATTATTCCATTTTACAAGGTTTTTTTATTGTCATGAACTGCGCTCAAGGAGACAATCTTTTCATTCGATCTTGGCGGACGATAGATACTTCGTTTCTCCCGACCGGTCAGAGGGAACAGAGATAGGGGCAGAAGAACACAAAAGGGTTCTACGAGATGTTCGGGGAGGAGGAATTTCGTGACTACTAGCGGTTCACTGCCAGAACTTTTTAATGAATCACAGTTAACAAATGCTATCTATATTATATAAAACGCTTATGCGTGGCGCAAAAAGAACCTTTATTTCTTTCTCTCCGCTGGCAACGATCAATTTGTTTACCCATCTGAACCCTGACGCCGAGCATTCCGCTAACCGGTTGAGCTAATCGCTTACGCGTTATAGGAAAATTCGTTACTTCTTTTAAAATTTATTGATTTAAAATGTTTGCAAACTGTTTAATACAATATGCGTAGAAGAGAGCAGCGTGCAAGGGAATACCTGGATGAAAGATTTCAGCAAAGATCGGTCAGAAATACCGTCGACAGGCTTAGGCCAGCCAGAGCACGCAGCGAGCAACAAATGGCTAATGGGGTGAATTCCGAAGTCGAAACGAACGTTACGATTGCGGTATGATGACGGAAATATGCATTTTTGTCAAGCACTTTATTGGCGAAATGAATTGAACTCCAGCAACAAGTATACCAAACGCTGTCGTGTCGCCAAACTCTGAAATTTACAATTGTGTATATAGGGAGGTTTTGTGAATTTTCGAGATAGTACCTTTTATGATACTAATGGTGTCTACTATTTGCTATGTGTAAATATAAAAATTGCAAATAAGGACCAAAGAACAAATTATACTTCAGAAAAGTTCTCTTGCACACTGTTCTCGGAGAATGATTAAACTTTCACACTGTTTGCAACGTGTAAATAGGTATATAGATAAGTTTTTTTTTGGCAAAGTTTTTGTACAGACTATTTTATCCCATATATATTTTTACTGTAAGTGAATTTACTTCATTCTGCTTATGGTGAATGATAAAACTGTACACTTTTGCAACATGAAATTAATATAACCCCAACAATGATACCTCCTTTAAACGCATGAAAATTAAAAGTTTTCCAGGTTGTTTATGTTGTATATTGTTGGTACATTATTAAGTTGGAATAATAATTCTTTCTGTGATACTAATAATCATGCCTAGACTAAAGTACTTTAACATTCGATGAGCGAGCTAAGCGATCCGACTAGATCTGCGTAAGCAGTTTCGGGGGTTGGCGTGCGAAAGCGAGCAGGAGGCGGAGACCCCTAGTTTTTTAAAAATCGTTTAACGCTTCACTTCCTGATTAAAAATATACAATTCTGTCAATATTGTTACAAGAAATTCAAATCAATATTTGAGAAGTGGCAGCGGATAAATGAATTCATTTACAATTCTGCGAACAATAGATTTAATTTACTTACTGACAAACTGTGAAGTATGAATTGATGTAATTGAAGATTATCACTCTCTACTATTTGATTCTGGATGCATTTGGATTTCATTTTTGATGTTGGTACTGTTTTATCTAAAAAGCATCTAAAAATTCACGATTTTAACATTTCATTCAGTATATAGTAGACATTTGTTGAAATCTTCAGTTTTATCAATCATTTTTCTAGAAACTAATAGTTTCTTATTTCCAATTGCAAATAATTTCATCGTATAGCTTTAATTCTAAATAATTAATATAAAATACAAAAATAAAAACTAATTTATACAACTTGTTTATTTAAAATTTTATTATATAACTAAATCATTATAACTAGTAAGTTGGGCGAACCAGGTGGTCGCCGAAGGCGACTAGTGATTTAATATACCCTGGTTCACAGCTACAACCCTCAATCATATATATTGGAAGGAAACCAATCTAACCTAACAAAATTAAGTATGCGCTAGCACTGCTAGAAAAATGCGTTATGCTTTAAATACGTTTTAAACCGTTTATAGCAAATTTCATTTCCTTTAATTAAATTGTTTAGACATGCTACAATAAAGTGACAGCTCTATTAGTGTAATAATTTAATATTCCATGTTGTTGTTTTGTGATTAATCCCATTTGGTCCAGTATCTACCTGAGTCGATGAGACAATGACTCATGATAAAAGGGAAGTGTGTCAGCTTCTGTTGCTCAAAGCAACCCGTAGCACCTAAGTAGTACCTGAGGTAGAAGTCTGACTTAGCTCCTATAGATGAGGGTAGGATGCCTTACTGAAGGACTTTTACGGGGAACTGCTCCACACTTGTGTTTCGCTTGAAGGGTAACCAAAAAACTTCCAATAGCTAGCCCGATCTCAGTGGATAATTTGTTACCAAAGCGCACATCGATCTACTATGCCACTGGTGCCCAAAGCCGCGGCAGCCTGCTGATACCAATGGGATCCAGGTTCGAAACCCGATTCCACCGAGGATTTGTCGTGCATTTGGACCTGACGTGCATATTCGGGTTAATTCTAACGTCGAGGGTCAAAGATCCTCCCTCTGGTGTGATTCTGAATTTTGGAGAAAAGTTTGCTGGGGCTTGGGTGTCGTCCTCGCCGTCTGACCACGGTTCAAAATTACGAGGTCCGCCCCAAGATAGCTCTCATGTTGCTTCAAAATATAACTTAATTTAATTTAAATCGCTAGGAGGAAATCATCTTTGAACAGCATATATGCAAAAAAATGAAGAATTTATGTGAATAATTACAAAGAATTCTGCAAAATATAAAAAAAATAATGCAATTTCCTTCAAGGTAACTTACATCTGATCATTGTCAATATTATTCCTCGCATGTTCTCGTAATCATAAAGAGTTAATAGGATTCGTTTAAAAATATATATATACTTGCTTAATTTTTTTGATATCTGAACATTATTTTTTAACTTTAAATTCATGTAACCTTTGCGAATAGCAGTAGCTGCTTTTTATTTTCATCCATGATTTTGTCACTCTGTTTATCTAAAGAGCATCGACTTCATGCTTGTCTGTGCATTTTGTTCTATCTTCAATACAAGGTCGTTTGCCCTCTGTTCGTTTCTAAATCATCCTCATGCCTTGGGATATGAATTCCGTGTCTTCGGTTTCATTTTCTTCCTCTTAAGGCGACCAGGGACCTTCAAAATCATTTTTAAAAATTTTCAACTAATCAATTTGGAATTTTGCAGGAATTAATAGGAGCACTATATAAGACAACACACAAAATTTCACTACAATATATTTCTTTCTTTCTGAGCTATGGATATAAATGTAATTTTAATTAACAATTAATAGCCTTTATGGCAAATGTTACAGCTGCTCCAAAATTGCTCGAAATCATTATATTTTTTTAATTAGTTACTCCAAACCTTTTCAAACAAAAATTGGAATTAATTTTTATGTTTCAGAAAGTAATTTCAAATTGAATACAAATAATAACTCGCCGCTATTGATTTTGGAATAAAATATGCCCACTATTTGATATGGAAGAAAATATTTACATTTTAATAAAAAAAATAACTTCTATATGAATGCCAAAAATTCTTCTCCGTGTAGGTCTTTATACTTATATAAAATGTCATGAAATTTGAATAAAAATTGAAGCGCCTGGAACATTTACCATAAAGGCCATTAATTGTTATTAAAATTACGTTTATACCAATAACTCTAAAATAAATAAATATATTAAAGTGAAATTGTGTGCAGTGTCTTATATAGTGCTTCTATGCCTCTCTGCAAAATTTCAAATTGATTAGTTGAAAATTGAAATAAAACTGATTTTGAAGGTCCTTGGTCGCCTTAATATGCCTGTTGATGCTCGATTTCCAACAAAAGGTCCACTCAGTGGCGAATCCAGGGGGGGGCTATCGGGCTACCCCCCCCCCCCCCCAGAGCCAAGCCAGAATTCTTGATTTTATTTAACATCATTACAACCTGCTTTTTTCTTAATTTATCTCTTTTAAAAAAATAATAAAATCGTTTCAACATTACTTTCTGGCTTGACTGGCTCGAAAATTTTCCTACTTTTGTAGTCATTCCACTTGTACTTGTAGTTTTGGCATGGTGGAAGACATTTTTTGGCTAGTTATTTCATTGTATTTTTTATTAAATTATCGAAAGTATTGTATTGTTTTTTATGATTCTTATTGTCAGGTGAGTAAAGTCTGTAAAGTTAAAGAGTTTTGGTTTACTTTAGTCTTGAGATTTTACCTTCATCACGGCAATACAAAATTTTTATGACCTCCGCGCGCCCCCCCCAGACCCGAATCCTAGATTCGCCACTGGGTCCACTAATCATTATCTTATACTCAGAGTAACTGCGAACTCTAAAAGTGTTCCTTGATATATGCGGTTTTGATCAGCACACAAAAAACTATGTTCATAAACTTGATACATGTGTTTTGAAATTTGAACAGAACGGCTCACAAATTGTGAAAATAGGAACCAAATCGATAGATTTGGACAACGGATTGGGAAGAAAAGGAATAATTTACGGCGGCTTGACAGGGTTACCCGAGTACTATTTTACCCGAGACAGATCCAAAGCTCGAGAGAAGCATGATTGCTCGTCTCCCTTCAGATAAATGAATTTATCAGGGATTAGAATAAAAAGGCTACTACTGTTCAATTAACATTAGACAGATTTTTTCGATGAAAAAATGCTTAAACAGCAAATGGATGAAACATGTGTGTGTGTGTGTGTGTGTGTGTGTGTGTGTGTGTGTGTGGTGTGTGTGTGTGTGTGTGTGTGTGTGTGTGTGTGTGTGAGTGATATGCGTGCGTGCGCGCGTGTGTGTGTGTACTCCCCCTGTCAGAAAATATGGTATGCATTTTAAAAAGCATTAAATATTAACTGATAAAATTAATAATTTGGCCATCAAATAGCCCGATAGTAAACAAGCATTTGAATTCGTTTAAGGCAGACATTTTGAATGAGCAAAAAATTTTATTTTATATAAAAATAAATTAAACCCTGTGTATTTGAGAAATAGGCGATATTGATTAAAGTAGTGCTGCATTGCAAAGAAACAATAATAAATGCAAACAATTAACTGAAATCCCTATAAGATTCCTCTTAGCAATAAGGCAAATCTTCGTTATGAAGATTTAACAGCGAATTTAATATGTTCTCAAGAAGCCCTAGACAAGGCCGGATCCAATTTCAAATGAAATTGCTCTATATTTTAATTTATATTTCTGTACATCATCAGTGAAATTATTCTACTGACTAATATTGCAATTACTTGCAAACGTATATTATGTATTCGGACAAATATTATTTCGAAATGTTATATCATATTACATATCATATCTTCGGATAGAGGGAGTATAAATATGTAAATGAATATATAAAAAATGGGCATATTTATGTCATCTCAAAATTATCTAAATTTTAATATATTGCAGGCTGCACAATATAATCTTCTAAATTGACTTTTGGCTTTGATTAAAGAGAATTTGATATATGTGTTATTCATCGAGAATTAATTAATCGCTCTTTTCCAACTAACCTTGTATTTTCCTATCTATGCAATTTTTTCTTCTTCCTGTTTTCTTGCTATATTTATACTAATACTTTTTGATATAATCTTACTTAAACGTTAAAATTTTGAATGTGTTTATCTGATGATCATCGAAAGTTACAAACAAGGGTATTCGTCTGCAACTTTATATTTATGATTTACTAATCTTAGATAACCCTCTTGCCTCGGGCAATGCAGAATCGTGTCTCATTTATTCCATTCACTTTCCTAGGTTACGCTGCTGTAGATTGATATAAATGAATTATATTTTATTACTAGCCGCCTTCGGCGACCAGCTTGCTCGCCGGGAATATAATTTCAACTGAATCTCTTATGTATAAATTGATATTCATGGTTCCCTGAACAAAGTAATTTTAAATTTCAAATTTTGATAGAAATTTAACCCATGTTCTTTCAATAGCCTTGCATCTATTCTGTTCGTTGTCTACAATGATGTCCCTAATAGAGTCGAGTACACTCTGTCCCAAAACTTTATAGAATCTTGTATTTTGCCTATATTTTTTGTTGTATATGATATATTTCGATGTAGCTTACTGTATAGATATGTTATGTCTATTAAATTGAAAAAACAGCATTTCAACCCCGTGTATTTAATGCCAATTTTTAAATCGTAGAATAAACTGAAATAACCTGTCCCAAAAGTTTATAGACAAATGCAATTTTATGCAAATATTGTATCGGTAATCATGACGTCGATCTGGAGACTAATAAATACGATGTAAGAAAAGGAAAGCGTTCGTTTGTTCTGCGTTTCAAAATGCCTAAAGCGTAGCAGCTCTCTAATGAAGAAGTGAGTAAAATTCTGCATTTGAAATTGCTCTGTAAGACTGTTAAGGAAATACTGAAACTTTTAAATCGTTCTAAAAGCATGATTTATCGTGTATTAACTCGTAAGACGCCATATGAGCCAAAACCTCGTTCGGGAAGACCACGTGTGACGGATATTCGCAGTGATAGACGGGTACAAAGAATGGCTTTCAAGTCAGAAAAGTCGGTTCGCGAAATTACTGGGGCTTCCCGGTTGCAAATCTTCTAGAACACTGTTCATAGATGAATTATAGAATCTGGTTATATGATCCACGCAAAAATGGCTCGCCGATTACCAGTCTCAAAGCTTCACATTAGTAAGAGATTACAATGGGCTCGTTATCATATGTCATATGGTGATAAATGGATGGTTGTCCTTTTCAGTGATGAAAAAAATGGAACCTCGATGGACCTGACGGGAATATAAAATATTGGCATGATTTATGAAAAGAGCCCAGGAGCTTTTTCAGTAGTCAAAGTGGTGGTGTATCTGTGATGGTGTGGGCGGCTTTCAGTTTCAACGGTCAAGTGGGTTTGGCCTTTTTAGATGGCCGACGGAATTCTCCTAAATACATAGAAACACTAGAAAATCATCTTATGCCATTTGCAGAAAACATAGGGGGGGACGAAATTGTTAATATCAGCAAGATGATGCTCCCATCCATACCTCCAATGCTACGAAAAATGATTTAAACTCGAAAAATGTTACTGTTCTTGAGTGGCCACCGATGAGCCCTGATCTAAACCCAATTGAAAATGTGTGGGGCATTATGTCTCGGAAGGTATATGAGAATGGAGGGCAATTTTATTCAGTGAATGCCTTGAAGACAGCCATTGAAAGTGTATGGTACAACTTGGAACCAGAGATATTAAAAACCTTAATTATGCCGATGGAAAAACGTGTATACAATGTCATACTGAGAAATGGAAAGACTTTAAACTATTAAGAAAATTGTATTAAGCACCTTTTGTTGAAATGTAATATATTCTACAAACTTTTGGGACACCTAATATTTCCATTTTGCTATATAATTGAAATACAAATTGTTATTTTTTCTAAATATTTCGTTGAATGCAAGTCGCATATGGTTTGAATAAACATATTTGTAATTGGTGTTTGTATGCCTTTCCGTTTTGCTAAAACATATTATTTACTAGATTCTATAAACTTTTGGGACAGAGTGTAATTGTCTGTGTCTTGGATAACCCTCTTGCTCCGGGCAATGCAGTATCGTGCAATTTCCCGTTGTCGGCATCAACTCCTCTTATTCCTCTTGTAAAATATGCAGTTGATTTTAACTTAAAAATGTCGAGGCACATTTTACGTCCAGTAGTATATTAGTTGTATGAAATTATGCTGATTAAAACATATAATTAAACATTAAAATATTAACTTAGTTTTCAAAAATGAAAAAGAAACGTACAAATAAATATTTATTTAAGCAATGAAATCGGTTTGAATTGCGTTGCAACAATGAAAAGTATTGTTGTAAATTATGCCAAAAATATTTTTTAAAAGGTTATTAAAGTTAGAGAAAAAATTTTACGGCAACTTAATTGATATCATAGAAAAGGTAATATTTTGCTCTTTCAGATGGCGTAAAAGTAATTTTTGCGCTGTAATATTTTCGGAAGTTATTAAGGAAAAACACAAAAAATTCGATTATTTTTTAATTAATTAAAATTCTATTTAAAATTTCAAAACAACGGCTCCGAGGTGTGCATTCCCAACCTCCAAAGAATGCACGTGCCACATTTCGTAGCTCTAAGTCCAGCGGTCTGCCCTGCAGAGAGCCAACACACACACACACACACACATTCTCCTTTATTAGTAGTAGAGATGCTTCCGTTGAATTACGTTGTACTATTGCAACGCCGCATAAAATAGCAATTCACTTCGTTGCAAACGTATTTCGACTTATTCACTAGCTCCCATATAAACAGAGATATACCACAATGAAACCCCTGTTGTGCCGAAATGCCCGGGTGCACTGAATGACTGATCGCCGCTAGATAATAATATGGGTACTGATATCTGAGTAAAATAGACCTCTTTTATATAGTATTATGCAGCATATAAAATTATAATATCATTACATAGTATTATCCAAAATATAGTATTATGCAGCAAATAAGAAATATTATAGAATTCATTTCTTTTATGTATAAACTCAGACAGTACTAAGAAGAACAAAAATAAAAATAAGTCTTAGAATGATGACTACATTGAAAATTGGCTATCCATAATTTTTTGTATTTTGCTGTACCATGAAATTTGCTTCAATTAGCAAAAATACGTTTTAAATCGCATTAATGATCAGTAGGAAGAAGTCAGAGATAAAATAAAGAAAGTCCCAACGAGCTCTTTATCACAATAATAGAGTTTGAGTTAAAAAGTTTTACCCATTTTTTTTCAAAATCTTTTACCAAGAAATATATGTATCTTTTTCTAAATTATACAATGAGCAAAAATAATAAAAAGTAGATGTAATGAATAACTGTATGAGGTTCATCCCATCTCAGTTTCATCTATCTACCTTTTTCCATCAGAAAAATATATACAGAAAATCAATTATAACCTTACTTTCGGATTTCAATCTTGTATTTAATTTTTCAAAATTACATTTCAATTGGGGTAGTAATGTGAAGAATGCATTATTTTGCTCTCATAGAACAATACATCGCAGAAAACTAAAATCATGGAATGTAGTTTGATATTCTAAGTTTACTCATTCCTCCGAGCTTTTGATACATTTAATTCATTGGGGCCTGTAAATTTGAAAATGGTTATTGTTTTTCGTCCTTTAACAAACATTTTTTAACCCTTTCAGTCCTAGTGTTGCCATTTAGAATCATCATTTTCATTATTTTTTTGATCGGCATCTAAACTTGCCTTTGATACTAAATGGACATCACTAAAATGTTCGCATTTTCCTTTTCAAATATATTTTTTTATTCTTACCAATACTATCGATTTTATCTGTTAAAAAATTGCCTTTTTGAACTTCACTTCATTCAGCGAAAAAAATCAAAATATAAATTAATTTTAACATAATTTAAATGAAATTAGAGGTACAATTTCATTCTTATTATTTTTAAATATGTTAAAATATTTTATTTCAGCTGGTTTTTTTTTAAAATATTAAAATTTTTTTATGTTCAGTTTTTTTTCTTCTTTTGAGCTTTCATCTTAGGTCCAAAATGAGTACATTTCCCAAATTTCGGAATTTTAGAATGAATAATTCTAAGCTTGGGACTGAAAGGATTAAATAATTCTTATAAAAGTGTTACTTCTTCAAGTAAAAAGTATTCAGTTTTTTTTCTCAAAACTTTATTTACATTTCAGTTCATATAAAAAAATACTTATATAATGTTTTGTATGTAAGTGAATGAAAAGAATAAAAATATATCTTCAGACAAAAGCTAAATTGTTGTCAAGCTACAAAAAAACTACGATGAGAAAGTGTGAAAGCTTCAGCTGATAATGATTTCAGTACAAAAACCATTTCAGTTTTGTTTTACTCTGTATGACTTTCTCCAAGCTTCCATTAAAGCTACAGCCGAATGAAATCTGTAAAATATGACGAAAGGTAAAACTATGCGAGTTATTACCGGCCAAGCGATGTCGCCGTAGAATTCTTGCTGCAGTCCGCTTCGGAGTTGCTTCTGAGTGGTGAACGATTCAAGGATCCAAAGTACAATGTTGGTAAACACAAGAAAAATAACGACTTCTCGGCCTGGTTTCTCATCGATATTCAAAGGGCTTAGACGTTTCTTCGAGACTTGATGAATGAAAAGGGATTGAATAAAAGCTTGAAACACCATCAATGTCCCATCCAGAAACAACAAAAAGTTGGGTAGGCGTCCCATCGAAACACCTCCAGCTATCATGTTGCAAATACCATACACGTAAACTGCCAGCATGCCGATTCTTTGAAGCAATTCTGATAGCCTTCTTTTCCTAGAAGTTTTACTCTTCATTTTTCGGATTTGAACGATACCTATGATGGTTACCAAAATAGAAAGACCAAATATTCCGCACTCAAGAGCTCCGATCATGACATGAACATTGAAATCTTTGTCTTGTGCCAGAACGAAAAACAGGATTATTGCAATGATTCCGGCGACAAGAATAAGTAAGCCGAGAAACAATCCTCTTGTTGATCCACCGCAATTAACTTCATCGTGTTGATTTGTAGGTTTTCCATAAACAGAAACAGCTGTAAAACGTTGCATTTTCATACGGTGAGAATGAAGGTTGGACCAGGTGATGTAAATAATGGCTGTAGCAACTAAGCAGTATTGTACTAAAAAGGGATATAGGTAGGGCATTGCTTTTTCCCATATATCACCAATAGTAGAATTTTGCATGCACAGGTGGAACTCCATCAGGCCTTCAGTCTCTTCATGATGATCAAATGAATTCCAAATGCAATGGCGTGCCATGACAACTAAAATAGATAAAATATTTTGTAATGAAATGATTTTTAAAACCTAAAAACTTAATCAGGCAGTAATACACAATTAATAAGTACACTGACCAGCCAAAACATTATGAATATCCCCACATTTTTCAATGAACTCGTCTGGATGACGTGGAGGGCACGTGGTTAAGTGAGAATGATATTTAACTGCTGCTGGAGAAGGTAAGTAATCATTCTTGCACTTACTTTTGCGAGTGATGGGAAAGGCTGCTGATCTAAGCGAATTTGATAGAGGGCAGATCGTAAAGGCCCGAAGACTCGGAACGAGTATCACCGAAACTGCACGACTGGTAGGTTGTTCACGATCTGCCGTTGTTAGTATTCATGAAAAGTGGATAAATGACGGTGAAACCAGCAATAGAACGCCAAGGTGTCGGTCGTCCAGGCGTCATCAAAGAAAAAGGACGTCGGAGACTGTCCCACTTGGTAAAGAAAAATCGGCGCCAGACAGTGGCTCAGTTGCGCCGAACAACCAAGCAACCCAAGCGCAAGTGTTTCGGAACACACAGTTCAGCGGACACTGTTGGATATGGGACTGTGCAGCAGACGTCCCACTCGTGTGCCTCTGTTGACCAAGCGTCATCGTCAACTACGCCTACAGTGGGCCCGGGAACATCGAGACTGGAGCGTAGATGAGTGGAAGAGAGTTGCCTGGTCGGATGAATCCCGATTTCTCATTCATCACGTCGATGGTCGTGTCAGGGTACGCCGTCTGCCAGGCAAACAGTTGCTCCCCTCTTGTACAGCAGGTCATACACAGGCTGGTGGTGGCGGTATTATGCTTTGGGGGACGTTCTCATGGGCGGCTTTGCGACCCGTAGTTGTGGTAGAACAGACCATGAAAGCTGCGAACTATCTGAACATCATTGCGGATCAGTTGCACCCTTGCATGGCGTTTGCCTTCCCAATTGGAAATGGAATCTTCCAGCAGGACAACGCCCCATGTGACAAGGCTCGGATTGTGTTGGAGTGGTTCGAGGAGCATACTGATGAATTCCACTTACTGTCCTGGCCACCTAACTCCGATGGAGCACATTTGGGATGTCATGGAGCGGCAGCCAGAGCTCACCACCATGTCCGAATATCTCGACTTTGCGTGACCGCTGCTTAGACATTTGGTACAAACTGTCTTCAGTCATGTACCAAAAACTTGTGGCATATATGCCCAGGCGAGTTGCAGCTGTTTTGAAGGCCAAAGGAGGCGCAAAGCGTTATTGAGTAGGTGGTCATAATGTTTTGGTTCTTCAGTGTAGTTTTCAAATAACAAAAAAAAAACATTTTACACGCTTTTATCTAAATTAGCTTCTTTCATGTTTATAGAGATGGAATTTTCTGCCACTTCCTTATGTTCTGAAATTTTATACAATTGTGTGTTAACGAAGACAATACAATATTTCAATATTTTCAGAAATTAATTATTATTAATCGAAATTAATTATTAGTTTATTAAAATTTAATTTGATTAACTTTTGATTCCATATGCTAAGCACCATATGGTAGTTAATTTGAGAAAACTGATAAAAAGATTTCATAATATTTATGATAATGAATTATGAAACATATTGAAGACAAAAAAGTAGAAAATAATAAAAATAAGAAATTTTTTAAATCACACTTTTATTAGTGTATTTAGTACAAAATAATTTTTTATCAAAAATATGGCTGTTAAAACTAAATAGTAAAAGCTTGAAGTCCTGATAAAAATACTGTAAGTAAATCCGAATTTTCATCACATTTATAATAATTTTTTAAATTTAAATGAAGATTAAGGAATTTTCTTCCTTATGATATTTATATCCTTATAGATTCTTATTATATTTGTCAGCGCCTCACGATTTTACGTTCTGTTTTGACACTCCTATTTCTGATAGAAATTATTTTATACTTTTAAGCACACTAATAAAAGTGCGTTTTTATAAACTTTATATATTCATTGTTTAAGCTATGTTGTACAGATATTTATTTGGTACAACAGCAGTAAAAAGTTTGTAAAGACGATCGTAATAATTAACGACGGCAAATAACCTCATATTCAATTAAAATAAGTTGCATACCATTTTGATCACAATGCTATATTATTTCAAATCTTAATTTTAATATTTTTGGACACAATCTAATGTTATTTCTGAACCTCCACTTGTTAAGGATTAGACACCCAGACCGAATGAGAAGCACTTTTAGATCCCAAATTATTCTCTCATGCATGAGAGAATAATTTCAATCAAGAAAGCGCTGTACCAAGAAAAATCTTACTATGAACTTTGTGGTGCTGCTTATGCCTGTCATATTCTCGGTGCTTAATGTCAGAATCAAGGCTGTGTTTCGAGACGTTGAATTTCGCATCTATCCATTGAAGACTGGAATTGTGCTTGTAGTGGGTGGCATCCAACCAATCTCTGGTACTCTCCCACAGCATTATTCGTATCCAGATGGCTAAATTTGTGGCAACCAAATGCATGAGAGCAAAATGGCGAAACCAGCGGAAGGAATTAACCATGTCCTGCAAAGATAAGAAAAGGACATGATAAAAGGTTCATATTCATATCATCATTGAAAAATAAGGGTAGTGAAAAAAGAAGACCTGTAGGAGGAGAGACTGAGGGATAAGTACTGTTTTTCAAATAATTGCAGTTTTTATCAAATTTTTTAAGAAGTAGGATGGATAGTCAGTTATCCTTGCATCCTTATAGGGGGAATGGGGGGACATTGATACACTTTTTTTTGGAAAAAACTTGGAGAGACTGAGGGATAAGTACTGTTTTTCAAAGAATTGCATTTTTTATCAATTGTTTTAAGAAATAGGATGGATAGTCAGTTATCCTTGAATCCTTATAGGGGGAATGGGGGACATTGATACACTTTTTTGGAAAGCTAAAAAATGATTTTGCCAACGGAAATAATTAGAACTAATGCACTATATTTATACATTTGTTAATCTAATATAGGATTTCATTCAAATTTTTTCATAAATGACATAATTAAATACTTATTACACTTTTTTTCCTAAAAATGGATTTGTATCAATCTGCCCTATACCAGGGATACATTGATACACACGGAAATATCGAAAATAATGATGATTAATAAGTGCGAATCAAAACAAAATTTGTTTCATCAATAAACTTTGCATTTCAAATCAATGTTTAAAAGTTTAACAAAAAAGCAAACTTTTATTTTAATCAAAATTCAACTTTTTTAATGAGACTGAAACAATGAAACAATACTGCCCTCCAAAAAATTTATCTCTACAAATAATAAAGGAGAATGGATGTATGTGGGTTTAAAAATACTTTGCAGGGAGGGGATGTGTACCTCGAAGCCGTTTCTGAAAATTTTAATTAATTAAAAATTAAGGGAAATTTTCTCTTTCTTTCTGGATGACTTACGAAAATAATATAGCAGAAAAATAATTTTCACACCATCTGGAAATGCAAAAAAATTATCTTTTCGATGATATTAATTAAGTTTCCGTACAATTTTTTCTCCAATTTTTATAAATTCGTAAAAAAATATTTTAAACTTAATTTACAACAATACTTTTAATTTTTACAATGACATTCAAACAGTTTTCATTGTTGAAACAAATACTTAATTGAGTGTTTTTCTTAGATAGTTCATTTTTACGTTTTTTCCATTTCTGAAGACGATTTTGCAAAGTAGTTGTTGTCGATTCACATTGATACACACGCGTATCAATTTGCCCCGGAGTCAATTGTATGAATATGCCCCACACAAAAGAGCCTTTTTTTTACTTAAAACAAGTAGTTAATCAAAAGCAACGCTTTAAAACCTTAAAACTTAGTATAGTTCAGAAAAATAAATGTTTTTTTCCTACCTGTGGAGCAGATTTCCTGGCAGGAAAACGTAAATAGTTAAAAAAAATCACACAACACATACTTGGAGTAAAATTCACTTAGACGAGAAGATTAGCTGTTCGATTCATTTGTAAATTAACTTTTGACTCAACATGGCCGAAAAATATACCCTGCTCTAAGGGTTATAGTGGCATATATGTGAAGGGATATGAACATCTTAATCCATTTAAATCATCAAAATTTATGAACTGTACCAATGTTCCGGCGTACCAATCTATCCCAACTCCCCCTACTAGTAAAATATTTTTATATTTACTTCTATAATATTGTTGATGACGATCTGTACTTTGTTAAAACCAGTATACCAAAATAACTGACAAAACAACTTGTCCAGAAACATGCACAAAAAAAAAATAAACTCTATCAATTATTTCTGGTGTAGAAAAGTATAAAAATAAATATATACCCTTTTATTGTATAATTACTACCAGTTTCCTGCTGAAATGTTTTCTCTGAATAAGCTGTCAAATTCTGTTCCAGAATTAACAAAAAAATTTTCATTGGTTATCCTATATTTATTGGTTTATTGATCTTCCTAGATGTAACTTTTTATAACTTAGCAACATATATTTATTTATAATTAATAAAGATTATTCCTAAGAGAGGAAAATTCACTTATGATATAAAGTTCTGGTAATAAAAGCATTACTAAAATCATCAGCACCCAGTACATCAGCGAAAGCATAAATCAACTCATCCAATAACTGGCATAGAAGAGGAGGAATTTTTAAGTTGTCGAGTTTTGATTCTTATATTTATTTTCTCTTCTGCATCCAAGTTATTTCTTCGTTTTGTATCGTTATGCAAGCGTTTTGTAACCTAATATTAGTTCATAGCATTAGTTCTTTTGTTGACGGAATTTCACTATTCCTTATGAAAGTGTTTTGTAACCTAATGTTAGTTCATAGCATTAGTTCTTTTGTTGACGGAATTTCACTACTCCTTATGCAAGCGTTTTGTAACCTAATGTTAGTTCATGGCATCAGTTCTTTCGTTGACGGAATTTCACTATTTATAAATATTCAAAATCGAATTTATTTTATTTTATTTTTTGCAGAAAGTGACATTTGCCCCTTCCAGAACGGGTGCTGTTCAGCTGCAGTCGGAGCACAGAATAGGCATAGCAATTTTTTAGTACAGTGTCTCTGTATAATCCGGCACTTCCTCAGTCCGGCCCTCCAGTAGTCCGGCCTTCTCAGAAGGGAGAGTGAAACGTGAAAACAAGTCACCGCATGTTGATGTCATTGACCTCGGTTCGACGTAAACAATAGCCTGTTTGGATTCCGTAATACTTTGTAATATTTATTATACATAATGTAATTTTTTTCTGTATAGCTTTGTATATTTTGTGCAATAAAGCTATGTTTTTCTAATAAAATATGTTTTTAAATGAACTTCCACTAATCCGGCCGCCCTTTGGATTGGGTCTGATATCTTGTGATCTAATGATCTCTTGTCTATCTAGTGATGTTTTTCCCAAAAAGTCACTAAAGGACAAATACGTTAACCACTCTGAAAGGTTAATAAAAAATTACTCTCCCTACAAATAGGTCCTAGTCCTTTAATTTCTTTTCACCAAAAGAAACGTCAATAAAGTACGATTTCATTAATTCTGAAAGCGTTTTTTAAAAAGCCCGAAACTTACTTTAGTGTTCATGAAAAGGAAATGCATTTGAATGAAACTGAAAAGCCCGCGTAGGACAGGTTGCATCATATTCAAATCATCCATGCATTTTTTGGGTCCCGTGAAAATGGCAGCCACTTCAAGTCCACTGGATATTAGGGTGCCCAGACCAAACACTGAAAATATAACACTGTGTTATTCATTGTAATACTGCTACAAATAATTTGTGATACTTAAAAAAACTAATTCAATATACAGGGTGATTCTAAACTCGTGGCAGAAACTTTAAGGGTACATCAGGCATACAGAAACAAATCGTTTTTACAATAGATATTGTATAGCAACGGATTCAGAAACCCTCCGCGCATTTGCGCATGCGCCGGGCAGAGTCATTTTTATCAATAGGGGGGAAGTGATGAATGGAATGGTGATGTTTGCATTTTACTGAGCGTGATCTAACAAAGAACTCCGAAAAATGCGTTCATATGACTCATTGCCTGACACCCCTTTCCGGTGTAAAATCGTCCAAAGGTGGTAGTCTCGGAATGCGTTGCTGAACTATAGATAATGGAGTCGCAAACGCAAAGGGCGAAGAAAAGGTCGCAAAACGGGGGGTTCTTTTCCAGTGAATTAAGTAAAGTGTGCAACACAGGTTTAATGAAATGTAAATTCACAATAACACAACAACTCCATTACATGTCGTGCGCCGCGTGACAGATACAATAGTAAGTCGTATAAACAACAAAGCGTTGGAGTACCGTAAAACGGGGTTATTTTGCACTAGTGGAGGTAACTTTGCACCAGTAGAAAATTTTTGTAGAAAATTGAAATAGAGACCAAATGATTAGGGGTACGGGAATGAGATTTTTTTCCTTTTTTTGCAATGCTAACTACAGCATTTCATTCCTTAAAGGTATATAACAATCATTCATGGCGTTAAAGAAGGAAAAGACAATGAGCCAGTTGTTCAGCGAAAATTTTAGTGTTTAAAAATCTGTCTCTGGTGAAGAAAGTATTTCATTCCTAAGGCCAGTGCATTTAAGTGAAAGATAATAAACCTGGCTTTCATTTTGTTGCTTTGGATACCATTTGTAATCAATTTTTTTCTGACATGGAATAACTTTGTCCTGAGAAACAGGGTTTCTTTGCACCATGGAAATTTGCAGTACATAGTAACCCCTAGTAGGTTTTTAAGTTTATTTTTGTATTAAATATTAATAAGAGCAATGTTTGATTTTGCTTCAGATGTATCCAGTGTGTATAAAAGGAAGTTAGGGACTTGTAAGTATACGGATTTCTCTCCAGAGACCCTAGAAGCTTGCTTTAATGCCATTTCTTAAGGTTAGTGTACTCTTCAAGAGTCAGAAGCTTTTTGGTACCCCAAGCGAACAGTTTGTTACAAAAGAAAGCTATTTCATATAAGGCAACCTAGAAATCCCTTGGTATTCTCCAAAAGGAACGAAAAGACCGTTGCAACTTGCATAGTGCAGTTCAACGATTTCGGTTTTCCTATCAATAGTGTAGATCTTAAAATGATAAATAAACGCTTATATTATTAAGAAGTTGTGACACTAAATAGATATATTAATAAGACACATGGCACTAATTAGATAAAATGATTTCTAAAATGCTATCTTGATTTGACAGGATAAAATGGCGTAAAATTGCTAATTATTATCTGGTAATTATAAAATTTGTTCGTCTTGCATATTTCCACCCAGTTTTTCAATAAATATATCTAACGTTGTACACAATGATTTGTAAATGAAATATACTGAAAAAAACCAGTGCAAAGAATCCCCTCCATTTTGGGCCCAGGTAACCTTTTTATAGAGAAATACATGCAACGAATCTCGAAATTCTAAAGGAAGATATCAGAATCGGTGCAAGTGTTCAAAGGACTTGCCGTCCGAAGCTACTGTCCTACCACCACGAGAAAAACCCTGAAGAGGGTTGCCTCAAGTAAACGAGTCGTAGAAAGGAGGGAAACGGGTATAAAATCAACCGCAACATTTGGCAAACTAAGCGCCCTTCGTTAGGCGAGGAATTCGTTTTCGACCGAATTATAAAGCGAAAATGAGACTTTCGCCGGTTCTGTCTGCGCCAAATGAAGTAAAGCCCTTTCCTACACCCCAAAATGCAGTGGAATATCCCGTGTCCACAACAACCGCCAGCTGCACGTCTTGTGTCTGGAGTTTTTCTCGTGGCGGTTGGACAGTATAATCGCTTCGTATGATGTTATTCATACGTTTGGGCCATTGTTCTATTGTATATTTGTATTCCATGAAATCTGCGTTGAACTCTTTTTTACTTAATTTACTAGCAAAGAGCCCCTTGTAGAGGTCCTCCTATGCGACTTCATGTTCTATTGTAAATGTTACTTGTTTCTGTATGCCTGCCTTGCCCTTGAAGCTTACCCCCATAATTTTAGAATCACCCAATATTGGTTAATAAATTCTAGTGAAACGATTTAGTAAAATACTGATGCTGAAAATTTAATTTTTTTAGTTCAGAACATAAGAAATTTTTAGTATCTGAGATGAAATATTTCCTGCTTTTCATTGGTGTGCGCAATTAAATCTGAAAACTAACGCAACAAATGCCTAATATAATAATTGAAAAACATTCTTTATGAATTAAACTTACCAACAGATCCGATTCTTAAGTATATACTGATGTCAGAGAAAAACAAGTTTTTCACGAATTTAGTGGAAAATACTGCTCTGGCTCCATTGTAACTACTTTCGGAACATCTAGGCCATTTATTCAGCAGCATATTCACGTATGCTCCAAGGAAGCAGATGATGCCTCCACCAACCAAATATGTGAAAAGATATCCCTGAAAGAAATGCGAACATCTGAGAATAATTCAGTTTAAGGAATTTAATACTAAATTAATTTGTTTTAATACATTAATAAGCATAAATACATTCTTGCTCAGATTTCAGATATTTTTTTTTATCAAGGAAACATTAAATACGTGAACGAAACACAAGAGAAATATGCTTTGGGGGGGAAAAGACATTTTCTGTATTTCTGATCAGGCTTTGAAAAATTTTAGTTCCTTAATTTGTCATTTACTTTTTATTTACTTTGATTTCTTATTTCT
>BGPR01001987.1:8380-23398 GCA_013235015.1 Araneus ventricosus | reverse complement strand
AAATACATTCTAGCTGAGATTTCAGATTTCTTCATCGGGGAAGCATTGAATATATGAACAAAACACAAGCAAAATATTCTTTCGAAAGAAAAGACATTTTCTGCATTTCTGATCAGACTTTAAAATTTTTTAAGTCCTTAATTTGTCATTTACTTTTTATTTACACTAATTTCTTATTTCTTTTATTATTCTATTTCTCTTGGATGGTTTTAATTTGGCAATTTATTGACTACTTTTGGCGATTTATTTATGAAATTGCCAGAATCACACATGCTTCTTTCTTTAAAAAACTAAAGCTTATAATTACAGAATTTAGTTAATAAAGCCAAAATAAAAATCAGAAAATTAACTTCATAATTGTTCTCTCGTACCTATTTATTAGCTGAAAAGAAGTTTCAGACAAAAAGAAAATTTTCCATAAAATTTCACCCAAAAAGAACATTTTTCTCTTATTGATATATACACCATTTTACACATTGATAAGATAAAAGGTATCTCAATGACAATGCCCTGACAAAAAGACAGAATTAACAAGAAACATCGATATAAAACGGATCGAGAGATTTAAAATCGTGTACATTCATGTTCAGGGCTCGATAGTATTGATAAGAATTAATACTACTGAGCTGAATACTTACATGGAAAAAGAAAACTGGCACTGGACCGTGTAGTACCTCCGTGAAAACTAATGTTGCTGCGACAACTACGATTATTTGAGCATATAAACCGCTTAAAGCATGTAAGGTTGAATCAGTACTGGAACTACAAACAAACAGAATAAAATACGTGTAAAACTGTTTGAAAACATCAAGAAAAGATTCATCACATTGAAAGATATATTTGTAAATCATATCAAATAATATTACATGATGAAAAACCTTTTATGCACCGACATTTCGAAAATCATATCAATTGATATTAATATACCACATAAACTATTTTCAAGGGGACAAACGACTGTTAAACCTCGAAAATTTTCCAATTTTATGAAAAAAGTATATATTATTTTCCTGTCTTCTCTGAACAATTTAAAACAATACGCGTTTAAAAATTCCTTTAATTATGAAAGTTATGAAGGAAAATGTATCATCTCTTCAACGTAAACATTAAATGTGGTCATATCTTTAAAGCGCTATAGCTCATAATGTGTTGTTTTGATATTGCGCGCACGATATCTGAAGAACTATTGAATATTTTTGCATACAATTTTTACCGGATATGTATTTTGCTATGTTCTACAAATTGAACCACATTTTTAAACATATTCTTCAAAGAGGTGTTTTGGGGGAGTTAGAAAATTTGAAATTATAACTATTTTTAACATTTTTATTTTAAATTGGAATATAAAATAGAAATTATAAATTTAAATATTAATAAATGTAGGTTCAGTTTCTTAAACAGACTGTTTTGGTTACTTAGATATCCAAAATATTGTGTTTAGATAAATATTTTATTCGTAATCATGCGAGCAAGGTGACTATCTCATTTTTTCTCCAAAAATTAACCCATGTTTACTACTCTCCCAAATAAATACATATCAACATGAAGGTTTGAAAATGTGTGTACTGTAAGAGAAATGACAGATATTTTTCTAGAAAAAATAAGCGAGTTTGTAAATTGCATTGTTTCAGAGATATAGTGTATCGAATTTGACAATTTTCCACCATTTTTTCGAGGTTTAAGAGTCGTATGTACCCTTAAATTATAAATAATGTCGTTTTCGCTAATTTTTATCAGTGAATTATATGAAAGTGAATACATGAGTGACGTATTTCTAAAAAAGAATAATCTTTTTAAAATTAATTGCTTTAAAAAAGACAGCGAATAAACTGCTTTGACATGAAAATTTATTTATTTATTTAAAGAAAAGCACACTACAGAGAAAACTCTATTTACAGAGTGCTGACAAACATACAAAGAACAAAAGTCACAATGAGTAAATAAAAAATAAAAAAATATGCCTTAGAAAGCAAAAAGTAGACCACAGAGAATACATAAAATCATAAAACTTATGCAAACGTATATATAATTAAAAACGAAAACACATAATCACAAAACTTTAAGACACACTATGACACCAAAAGCCATATTTTTTTTAAATTTAAAGTTCATTTCCAAAAAGCAAGGGTCAAAAAGTCAAAACACGCAAACACCGAGTCTAATAAAAAACACACCAGGAGTTTAAAAGTTTAAAAACATAAATACACACTTGAGATTTAAAAAAAATGCAACACTTAAGATAAAAATAGAATGACATGCTTTGTGAAAAAAATAACAGTTTGGAGAGGCTTTTGGCGCAAATCTGTGCACTAAAAGAATTGCTCGACCACCAACAGTATAAATACAGTAGCACTCCGCTAATCCGAACTAATTGGGACCGGTGCCTGTTCGGATTACAAAAAAATTCGGATTACCCGAAATTCCGAAACAAACAAAAGAGAAATTCTTCCGCTTATTAAATGTATACCAGGCAGTGAATGCACAGCTGAACACACTGTAACTGAGTGATTGTCTTGTGATACTGAAGCTAATCAGTTATGTACAGATGAAGAAATCATCTCTTTAGTTCAGAACAAGCCACAAGATGACTCTGATCTAGAAGAAACTGATGAGCCAGAGAATGTTCTCGTTTCCCATTCTGAAGCTGCAAATGCGCTAGAAATAGCACTGCGATATATAAAGCAGAGTGAAATGCGACATCAACAGACACTATGTTTATGAGATGTTAGTATAATATTGCTTCCACGTCGAGAATAACATCACTTCGTTAGACAAATCTGCTATTTCTTCACCCCAAAAGATCGTTGATGTAAATGCGTTTGTGATGTGTTAATGTAATGTGTTTTCATTAAATGTAAATGTGATCCTTGAATTATTGCTTTAGTTTCTTCAATGTGTACATAATTATGCATGATGAAAAAGTACTTTTTTGTTTTTAGTATGTATATTTAAATCTTTTCAAGTAATCTTTTCAATTACATATAATTTTCGAAAATAAAATCGGTGTTCGGATTAACCGGAATTTCGGATTAGCGGGGTTCTACTGTATGTAAATGGAAACATAAACGGATACGCTTTACGTTTAAACATGTAAATGGAAAATGAAACTCTGCGATTCAAGAAAATAAAAAATCAATGAAAGATATAGAGAAAGTCGAGGTATGCCCCCATGATATGTGTTGCCTACTGTAGATGAGCATCGCAATTAAATGCTATAACAGAACGTGGTGTGACGTCAGGACATGGCTTGTTGCGTTTGCGTTTAATATGTGGTTGCAATTTGTGCATTGCTGTTCTACGCTTAAGAAAAACTGTAAAACTGCACATAATTCTATAATCCATTCCATAATTTTATAATCTTTATTGTAGGATGGTTATTGGACTGTTATTATGAAATACAGTATAGAGTTAACGTTCAAATAGTGTAGTTGCATTTCACGTTTGTGCAACTATTTTTCCGTTCCTAGTTACTTTATTGAATAGAGGCTATTACGGAAGCTATGGAATACCGTAATCCATCTTAAGTAGGCCATTCACCTGAAGTATAGTCATGCCATTTGTCCTAAGCCCGGTTTTTTTCCCACCCATTTTAATGGGAAAAATACAGGCACGCCATTCACTTGTATTTAAAAGGACGCTAACTCTGAACGAAGGTAGGGGGAGCTATCTTCTTTCCCTCTCTACAGCTGCTCGTCAATCGCTCTTCGATTTTCCCCAGTCAGCAGATTTTAATTTAAGCTACCCTCAAAGCGAAGCTTCAATCTACGCAAGGCATTGTTCTTTTCTCTGGCCTCTTTCAGAGTCCCTCTGATTTTTCGTTCCGATTTCAGTCCAGACGGAATTCCAACCATGACAAGCCTGTGTGGCTCATTTCCATAGATTTTTATCGCTTTTCCCTTCTCGCGTCCCAAAATATACAGTTTGTCTGTGAAGTAAATGGCCGGCTTTAGTATTCCATAACCCAAATCAGGTTTTTCTGTGTCGGTGCTCCACTGCCTAACTCGAAAAGACGTTCATCATTTGGCCTACCAGTGGTTGTCAAATAAAATTCCAAACCCATCTGTTGTGGAGATTTATGCAGAGGCATAAGATTTATTGACCTAAATCTTCATCAGTGATCTTGATTTTTTTCCCGTAAGAAAAAAGTTCAGAAGCTTCTCGTAAAGGAAAAGCAGCTGAAAAAAAGAGAAGGATCCAAAAACAAAGTGTCCTGAACAAAAATGAAAATCTAGGAGGCTGAGTGTTTCGAAGTGGTCAATGTCTATTTGATCCCCCAATTAATCCGATTCTTCAGCTTCTGTAAGATTGGTAGATTTAAGCGATGACGCTGACATTAGAACAAAATAACTCAAACCTAAAGACACAATGGTCCCTGTTAGCACAAGATATTGTACGATACCCTCACGATGTTATTCGATATTCTGAATACCACACAATATCGTGAGGATATCGTAGCAATATTGTACAGCATCTTGTGCTAATAGGGGTGGAATACAATTTTTGAAATAATAAATTTTGCTATGATGTTAGAGGAGGAAAATGAATACGATGTTTTCAATACGAGATGTGGGCTCATGCGGAATGCGCAGAATGTGAATGCAACGCAAATATTTGTAATTTTTGTAAGTAAAATTAATTTGAAAATTTGCTTGCATATGCATTCCATATCCCCAGTCCTGCTGAATAGCCTCATCCTTATTTCTTTCCTATCATAAAGTTAATTGCATTTTTTCTTAAAGTCTTGTAAGTATTTATGCAGAAAATATTGGCAATTAAATTTCCTTATAACCATAGTGAAATATTGTTGCAAAAGGTCTCTCTGTGGTGTATGGTGTAAACAGTCCAACGCGCAGGATAATGGAGAATGAAGGTTTATTTACAAATATGCAGGAAAACACGTAGCACAGGTACAGGAAACAATAGTCCTTGCACAGATTACCAATGTAAATAGACAACAATTCACAGGTAATGACAGTTCAGTACTTTGATATCTAACAACACAAACAGTCAGCAAATAACTAGTAACGACAATAACAGCTCAGCTCACCAGCTGATTAGCTCACACAGTGGATAGAACTCCGAAGACGTTCACGCTTCAAAGCGAAGTAACCAGTCAGAAAAAGACGCTGTTGTGGTCCAAACGCGGTCTTATATACTCTCCCCGTTAGGCCGTGACGTCACATAGAATTTTCATGAAAATCCTAGATCTCGGCCCCTAATAGAAATATCGAGAAAAGGGTTGCATTTTCGAGAATAATCTATTTGTCGCCAAGTCGCCAAAATGGTCACCAAGGTCATGCGTGCCACGAGAGCCGCTGAGGCCACTCCATGCTTCACCTTGTAAAACCCTCTTCCCAACCATAAGACCTGCATTGCTGGGAAGCGACTTTCCATGACTGTAACAATATTTTATATCGTGACATAGTACACCGAGCTATTTCCAGAAATCAAAATGGTATTCCATAACCACATCCTTTCCTCTATCTTATAAATTAGGTTTGCACGAAACTGAATTCCGCATAGGGTAGTGCAAAACCTCAGTAGTTTCTCTTCTTAACTAACTGGCAAAGTTCTTTTCTGAATTTGATTTATCAAGTCAAATAACAGCTGACAATTAAAAAAGTAATCTCACAATACACAGAAACAAATGTCTGGCACGTGCTGAAAGTGAAACAAATGTACAAAGAATAGATTAGATTATTCAATTCTAGAGTTATAATAGAAGTGTTGGAACTGCCGTCTAAAAAGGAAATAATAAATAAAGAGGATGCAGTAAAATGCTAAATGATTTCGAACTTCAAGCTCATCATTTATTCGCACGAAAGCATTATGACGAGGGATTTTTTAAATTTATGCTGCTCTTTCCCAAATTTACGTGATTTAACGTAATTTCATGGCATTGTCAAATAACCACATTTTGATCCTTTTATCCTGCTGAAATGAATATGAAAAATGGAAATTTAACATATTATACGTTTATTTCCAAGAACATGGTTACACATATTCAAAATAGCAGGTCATGGTTTGGTTTCGTTGCCTGTTATTTAATGGATCAAGGGTTACTATAACTGGCCATACTGTGCCAAGCAACTGTAAATATACTAATAATAAAGGAGAATGTGTGTGTCTGTGTGTTGGTCCTCTACAGGGCAGACCGCTAGAGCTGGAGCTACGAGATTTGGCACAAACATACTTTGAAGGGTGGGAATGTGCACCTCGGAGCCCCTTTTTTGAAATTTTAATTAATTAAATATTAAGCAAAATTGCGGCGTTTTTCCTAAATAACTTCCGAAAATATTACAGCACCAAAATTATTTTTACACCATCTGAAAGTGCAAAAAAGTACCTTTCTAATGATAGCAATTAAATTTCCGTGCAATATTTTCTATAATTTTAATAAATTTTTAAAAATATGTGGAGTAATGTCCATTCAACCGGTTCAGTTGCCATAATGGCATCAGGCACGAGGGCATGGGGCGGCGTTCTGTCTAAAGGCATGTTCAGATGATATTTGGCCAGAATCATTTTAGTAAAAATCTTTTAACTTAAAAGTGTTTAAAATGCTTGTAAACGAAAGGATTTTAAAAGATATACAATCTTTAGCCCATGCAATATTATTTACTTCAAATTCAATATTAATTTTTAAATACCGCTATAATGAAGCAGCATTGTTTTTGAAAATTTCAAGCGTTACCTGTCCATTGACATGTCCTTGACGCTGTTATCGTCGTCGTCATGGTCGTGGTTGTTTTCGTAACTAATTCTTGGATCCATATTAAACATCTTATTCTGGTCATTCCTCGTATCAGCACCAACTGTCAGTTCTGTCTCTTGAGAAGCCATCTTTGTCTTAGTTTTTCAGAACTATAAAAAAGATGATGAATAATGAGTGATTTGTATCTTAAATCCAAATTTTTGAATAAAATTGTATAATTCAGGCGGTTTATTTTATTAAAATTACGAAGTTTTGCTTAAAGAAATGTAAAGAAAAACCTAAAAACTACTTTATATGAATAAAAAATAAAAATTAAATAAATAATATCACTTTAATATGAATTATAAAAATTTATAGAAAATAATAAAACTGAATGCAGTTCTCAAATATTACACGAACTTTTAACTGAAATTGATATGTTTTTAATTTGAACTAGTAGTACACGCATGGCGTTGCCCGTAGAATCAGGACTTCGACAAAATGTGAAAAAAGCCATTATGACTCGAAAAAGTTTTGAAAACAAAAGCAAAACAAAAGATACACATTATTGATTTTCCCGCTTATTTTTCCTCTCGACAATGACGCGAATTTAATGGCGTCACCTGAAGGAATCGGATTGTAGAAATGCAGGCTGGGAATGAAATCATATTATTTTACCTTCTGCGAGGAAACAACCATGAACTCTGGGATCGTCCGGAGAAACTCTCGCTGTCAAATCTCGCTAGCAAAAAAACTGTTTGAACTGATCAGGAAAGAATTAATTAAAAAATGCTGAATAAGATATTTTAACTGTTCTTGTTTTAAATCCGACAGAAACGTTCCAGTTATAAGCTGAAAAAAATGAAAATTATAGAGTTGTTAGAACGTCAGATGCGAGATTTTCAAGAAATCCTTATAAAAAATTACCATAAAAGTGACTATTATTTAAAAATTTCTCAAAATTAAATAAATTATGTTGGAAATTCAAAACAAACTTCATTAGAACGAAAATTGTTTGTTCTATCCGATGGTGCATTGATTGTTTTTCAACAAACATTAGAAAAGATACTACAGCCGTAAATGTGCCAAAAATGACTCAAAACAACACAAAACATTAAATAAAAAATTTTCTAGATTAAATTTTAAAATTCTGGCCTCGAGATGCATTGAGTCACCATTACCTCTACCTGTGTGCCAAATTTCATGGCTGTAAGTGCAGTAAATTCTTCTGGACATCGCACACACATACGCAAACATTGCCTTTTATAAGTATAGATAATATTATAAACTTATAGTGACTACAATACAATTTATGATATTTATTATTATTTGTGTTTAATCTAAAAGAAGCTGGAAAGCCAACCCATGTATTCACCAACATGACTTGCAGTAAACATCTTTTTACACTCGCGAGTTGCTCCAAAAGTTTTATCATGCAGAGTTTTCTTAATAAACTAGTTTTTAAAGAACTGGTGAAAATAGTTTTGAAATTGATGAAACCTAAAATCTTTCAGTAATGAAGGAGAGGTAAATCAATTTATTAAAAACGGTTTTAAAAACACTTTCATTATAAGTAGAATTTTTTTATATTTTAATTATTTCTAATTTTTAGTTTTAATTTAAAATTCATTATTATAATACTATAGAATCTTGAAATCCTTTTTTTCCTCAAATTGATCACAAGGTGGTGCCACTGGTATAGATTCAAAATTTGATTACACTAATCGATGAACTGATAATTAAGTTCCAAAAACATTAAAATAGTGTGTTGTCATCGAGAATACACAAGTGCACAAAATTTCAAAACTCTAGCATTTCAAGAAGTGATGGAAAAATCTATTGCAAAATTCCATCTTTACACACATGAAACAAGTCAACTTAAATAAAAATGTGTAAAAAAAATTGCAAAAGAAAGAAGTCTTGAAATTTAAAATAGTATTAAACAAATCCAGAACAAAGTACATGAATAATTCATGTTTCTTGTAATTGGAAGCACGTTAAAATGATTCGGGAATTTTTGGAATGTAATTTCTCAATCGCGTATGTAGGAATGAGTATGTACCAAACCACTATATCACTAATTATCCTCTGATCAATGCATTTCCCAACACCAAATCCTGTGTTCAAAAACTGTTGACCTGATGTAAAAATATGCAGGGTGGTCATAAATTATTCCCAGATAGCACGCACGTTTGCAGAAAGTGTGATTTTTTCTGGATATTATCTTGTCATGACAAACTTGACGCGACAAGTTTGCAGCGAAATTCCTGCAAAGTAACACAGCATAATCGACCAATCCATTTGCAAAACAAGTTTGCTGTGAAGTTTATACGACACACTTACACACCACGATTGCAAAACAAGTTTGCTACAAAGTTGATACGACACACTTACACACCACGACCTGCATACAGTTGTATATATCTGGTTTTGATTCTTTGTCTCTGTTTTAAAAAACATCCGATTTTGAATAACATCTCCTAGACCGCCCTTCTTTTTATTAATTCAATAAATCAATGACCATTTGAAAAAAACTAACTAGGTCTTTTTATTAAAAAAATATTGCTTTTGAAAAATTCTCCATCCCAACTTTTATTAAATATAGAACTCTACTTTAAAGAAAACTATATATCGCCTTTTTCTTAATGTTGAAATTTTAACGTTCATAAACAAACAGTCAATGTTTGTTGAAAAATAATAACTTACTTTGTGTCCCATATTTTTAAATATAATTACTTTTGAACCCTAATTTCATAATTTATTCCACTAGCAAAACGTATTTATTATCGAAAATCGCTTTCTCTTTGACTTTAAATCATATTCTCAAAATTATAAAAAATTAAATCAAGACAATCAAAAATAATATGTAGCGCAATCTATGTTCGGCGATCGAAGTCTCTTTGGTGAAGTAGTTAAGGCGACAGTTTGGTAACTGAGCTGTCCAGGGTTCGAATCCTAGGTTCGTATGCGCATGCGCTTTTTGCTACTGGTTTGCAATGAAATTGAAGCGGCAAGTTTGACGCATGGCGTCTTCGTCGCTTATGAACTTGCGGTCTTACCATGTCAAACTTGCTGCAAGCTTGTAGACTTGCAGAGCAAGACTGCTGCAAACTAAAATTGTTGTCTGGGTTGGACCCATTTTAAAAAGCTCTAATGTAGCAACTTCGTTTTTTTAAATGAGAGAGTAGCTCAAAAGGGTTTTTTTCTTTCAGATAGGTAACACGGCATTACGGCGCACTAAATCTGCTGCATCGGGAGATTCCCAACTCAAGTGTCAAAATGGCTACCGTGCAGTCGAAGGTACGACTGACACGTCTCTGGTTCCACGAAAGCAAAACAATTATGACAGTTCAAAGATGTTTTCCCCTAGAGTATCGAAATTGTCAATCTCCAAGTAAGAACTCCATAGAGCGTTGGTATGAGCAATTTAAGGGAACAGGAAATGTGCACCATGAGAAAGGTGCTGGACGACCATTGGTCTCAGACGAAGTTGTTGAACGAGTGAGGGAGACTTTCATTCCTTTATTGCTCATATCAACGCTTAATGGAGTTCTTATTTGGAAACCGACAATTTTGATACTCTAACCGAAAACGTTTTTGAACTGTTACAATTGATATGCTTTCGTGGAACCAGAGACGTGTCGGTCGCACCTTATACTGCACGGTAGCCATTTTGACACTTAAATTTGGAATCTCCCGCTGCAGCAGATTTAGTGCGCCGTAATGACGCGTTATCTGTCTGAAAAAAACTTTTTGAGCTACTCTTTCACTTAAAAAAATGAAGTTACCACATTACACGGCTTTTTTAAATTAATTTTTGAAATGGGTTCAATGATTTATGACTACCCTATACAAAGAATCGAAATAGCTCTTAAGAGGATAACTGCCGTTATATTGAAAAATAAGATATGGTATATCATTCATTATAGACTAAGCATGTCAATATTCAAGATCACAAACTCTAGCAATATTTTTACTGACTTATATTTTTTGTTGCATATTTGTTTTAAATAAATTTATGTTACATTTAGATGGTGTCATCGGGCTGGCATTTAGACATAAATTTTTCCAAAACGGCTCTCCTCCGATTTACAAAAGGGCCACGGTTGCCTAGTGGCAAAGTCTCAACTTTGGGGCCGGGGGGCTCCATGCTCGAAACCCGATTCCACTGAAGATCCGTCGTGTATTGGACCTGTTGCACGTTAAATCATACGCAGGGGACCAAACGTCCTCCCGCTGGTGTGGTGCGGAAGTTTGGAGAGGAGGCGCCAGCTCAGGTATAGCCTTCGTCATCTGACAGAGGCTCAAAATTACGAGGTCCGTCGAAAATGGCACTCAAGTTGCTTCAAAGCGGGACGTTAATATAACTAAACTAACTTCCGATGTAGAAATATCAACTTCTAATACCCCTAAATTCTGGAAGATAAATTACTTCAGATAATCTCGAGAACGAGTTGATATTCTAACGTCGGTTCTCTCCCGGTGCATAAATAATAACTTTTAATACCCCGAAAGGCTCATTACTTCGAATGATCGTAAGAGCGAGTTGATTTTCTAGAAACAGTAACATTCTAACATCTACTCGGCCGGTGTCAAAATATACACCGACTTCCTTATTCTCGAAATAGTAACATCTAACATGATCTAAACGAATAGCACCCCTTCCCCATATATATATGTAATAATCTCACTCAATTTTGCTTTAAATTCTAATATTATATATTTTAAAGTCTTAATGTATTCCAAAATCACTTTTCTTAAAATCCAGTTTCGTTTCATTTCAGCGCTGGATGTATATTAAATCTCTCGTTTTGGCATATTTATTACTAAAATAATATTTTAATCGTTTCCACGCGCACACAAATCGCGAAATCAGCGACTCCTGGACGTCATGCATTTTCCCTAAAACACTTACATAATATACTTAAAATAGCTACTATTCCCTTCACTTTGATCACGTGTCTATCTGAGAAAAAGCAGGGATTTTCTGCTCTCTTTTGGAATGAAAACTTGAACGAAGATGTACGTACATTCCGTCACTCTCCCATAATAAAGGAAAATTAGTTAATAACTCGGCCTGTTTTTTATTTAACGACTACAACAACGAATACATTTCATATATATATACACCAATCCTTAACAATCTCCTCATACGCACAAGCGTTGCCTAATTCGTACTTCAAATATCGAGGCATTTTTACTGTAGTGTCCCTAATATTAACAATAAAGCTATCCAAATAATTCCCTGTCACGATCATTTGCTGCATATAAATCACCAAAGATTCCGAACAGTGCTAAGCTAACGTCTCGCTCCTTCAAATAAAGAGTAAGTTTCATTTAATTTCCGAATCACAATTGACACGATTTCCTGTCCAATGGGAAAGATCCAATATATGACAACAATTGCAACAGCATTAGGACAGAATGTTCTGTTTATGCTCATTCAGAGTTTTCCGGTTTATAAAGTTAGGAGATGTTTTGACTCTCAACTTCAGATTTTTTTTTTTTACTCTGCTTTACTTTTATTTATTTATTATTTTCTTCATTTTTCATATATATACTTATTATTTAAAACTGACTTCGGCTGTTTATGTTTCTTTCGAATGATGTTTTTTTTATTTCTTGTCTTAAGAATTTTTTTCAATTCTTCTGAAAATCATAGCCAAAAAAATTTTCATTTTAAAAAAATGTTCATTTTTTTAAAAAATTTTAAGTTAAAGCTAATGTTTTATAGTAATTAGAAAAGCATTCCCCTCTCTTTCTTTCTCAATCTTAGAATTTCCAAAGTTTCATATAAAATAATAAAAAGTTCTGCATATCTCATCATTTTTATTGTGCCTTTGAAATTATATCCGGTTACGAATATATTTATCTCCATCATCTGGTACTACTGACAATATCTTTTAAAGTTCTGCTTGCCAGTGAAGAGACTTCAATGAAAAATATTCATATATATTTAAAATATGCAATTAATATCGGTGCTATTATGCTACTCTTACAAATCACAGCATTTTGCTATTTTTATAGTCAAAAAATAATAATAATAGTAAATAAATAGTAATAGTAATAATAGTAAAGGGACGAAAAATGATTCAAAGAACGGTTAAACATAGAAGCATCTGCTTACCAATCAGTTATTAACCCTTTATAATGCCATTTTTTCTAGTAGTGGTATAATAAAATAACTTTGGTATTGAGATTAACTTAAGAAAAGAAATTCATTTATCTTATTGAATGACACTTTTTGTTAATTAATTTTATTCATTAATAATTAATTACCAAGTCAAGACACTTCGTTATGGTTTGAGATAAGAAATGCCCTCCCTCTGGTGTGGTGCAGAAGCTTGGAGAGGGGGTTCCAGCTCAAGTGTCGCCCTCGTCATCTGACCGCGGTTCAAATTTAAGAGCTTCTTCCCAAAATATCTCTCGTGTTGCTTCAACACGGGAGGTTAATGTAAATAAACTAAACCCTCCCCCAATGGCGAATCCGGGGGCTATCGGGCTGCAGCCCCCCCCCCCGAGCCAAGTCAGAATTCTTGATTTTATTTAAAATCACTACAACTGTTTGTTCTTAATTTCCCTTTTTAAAAAGAAAATAATAAAAACGTGACAACATAGCTTTCTGGCTTGACAGGCTCGAAAATTTTCCTACTTTTCTAGTCATTCCACTTGTACTTGTAACGTTGACGCGGTCGAAGACATTTTTTGGCTAGTTATTTATTCTATTTTTTATTAAATTATCGAAAGTATCCCAGATAGCAAAGAAGGTTGCGGAAAGGTTGCATTTTCACTTTCCATAGGCTGTCCACGAAAGCATTTCCGCGCAAACCGTTTCGGAAACCATTCCCGCAAAATTGACGTAGAAAAGCGTTTTATGAACCAACTGTCCTTTTGTGTGTAGCCCAGCCCGGTATAGTGGTTATTGCGTTTGCCTTCCAACCCTATGAATGCGGGTTCGATTCCCTGCTCGGAAGAATTTGAAGTTTTGTCACAATCTACAACTAAATCGTATGAGTTCAATTAAAAATTAGACTAATTGAATTAATAATTAAGCTTTGATTAATTAAGATTTCTAATTGATTTAATTAATTGACAATCCAGATAACTCTAAGTTATACTAAGATGACGTCAGAAGAAGGGGGATGAAAAAAGGGGGTTGGACCCCTTTGTAGGAGTACGGCTTCGGAAGGGGTTTCTATTTTGTCCGCCGAAGGAGGGCTCTTAACAACCTTTTGAAAGGCCTGAAAAAAGCTCGAGGAAAGCCTGAAACAAGCTTGTGAAAAACGCTTGGGGAAATCTTACTAAAAACCTTACAGTAAACCTTGTTTCTTGTTGACTAGCGCACCTTTCCGTTACCTTGCCGAAAGGTTCAACCCTTGTCATGGAAACCTTTGTGACAACCCTTTACCCTTGCCGACGACAAGGTTTCCAAAAGCTTTTAAACAAGCTTTCTTTGCTATCTGGGATTGTATTGTTCTTATTGATCTCTTAAGTTCTGTATGATTCTTATTGTCAGGTGAATAATGTCTGTTAATTTAAAGTGTTTTGGTTTACATAAGCCATGAGGTTTGACATTCGTCACGGCGATACAAAATTTTTATGCCCTCGCCCGCCCCCCCGACCTAGCCCCTGCCCTCTACTCCTCCAATACATTCTTACGTTGGGGTAATCCTCGTTGAAGAGGTTCACAAATGTAAACAAAACAACCAGCTAATCCAAGTAAGATATGTACTCCAGAAGAAGGTGAAAGTGTTACAGCAGTCAGTGCAGCAGTGTCATTGACATCATTTGCAAGATGTAGTTTTCCGTACATGAATATCATTTAATGCTATGCTATTACGAAACTTTATCTGTCAATATTTTTTTTTTTTTTTTGCCAAAACGAAGGATTTTGTGATTATTTCAAAAGCATCCTGCTAATCTGCCCCACCCTTCTTTAATTAAAGTTTTTGTGTCATCTCTTCAGTAAATAATAAAATCCAGGGTTTGAACTGAATTGCTGCGGTTCGCCATAAGGACAACATTCAAAAGTATCTTAAAATTGCTATCCCGGCCATTTTAATGGTGAATAACGTTTCATAAAGACGGCATCTCGAAAAAGCAAAGCGTCGGCATGAAGGCATAATTCATTCATTACGACAGCCACGTGATATCAGCGACTCAATTAACAGACGGCGGCGTCACAATTAATTTTATCTTTAAGCTCCTACGGCGGCGCTAAACACACTTCCTCATCTTTTCCTTTTACACAATTTTATTTAACTGTTGTTTCATGTCCGCAAAGATGGAATTTTGCGATCAAATGTTCATTCTTTTCTTGATGT
>BGPR01001986.1:155371-204763 GCA_013235015.1 Araneus ventricosus | reverse complement strand
TCCATTTTATTTTAATATTTTTTGACTTTCATGATATATATATATATGGCATCAGACATCAAGCATATAACCATCAAGAAAGTACAAAATAGAAAATTACCAAAAATCAACTTGTTTATGAGATTGAATGTTGAAAATCCGAAATTCACAGTCTTAGTTGCCTTCAAACGACAAATTAGTCGAGAGCAACTGGCTGAGTGTCCTCCAATGCCGCTTAAAAAATCACACTGAAAGAATGAAAATTGATTAAATGCATGATTTGATACTGTTCTTTAATTTAAAATGTTGATGATTCCATAAGATAATTTAATGATATTTAAAAATAAAGCATTCCCTTAAATAAATTCAAACCTATTGCTATTAACACAATATTGGAAGAGATATTGCCCCAAAATTTGGAAAAACATCTGAATTTTGAAAAAATTGAAAATGGCCAATTTCGAGGGAAAAAATCTTAATTTGTTAGATAAACAGAAATAAACAATTAAAATATTGTTACCCACAACTCACCACAATATTTTCCGCTTGAAGATGCTTCTTTATATTGTGATATGTCACTCGAAACCCCTCGACTATTCGTGCCTAAAGCCCTAAGGCAAGTGGTATTTGAAAATTTGCATTTCGATTCGCATCCTGGAATATCAGAAACTACCGATATAATTTCGAAGCGTTTCTTTTGCCCCGGAATGAGAAAAGGCATCAAAAACAGAGTTTGTGCTTCTGACAAATGTCAGCGAGCTAAAGTAGTCAAACATACAAAAGCTCCACTTAGCACATTTGCTCCACCGGATGCCAGATTCGCACAAATTCATATTGTCTATACTGGACTATTTCTTCCATCCAATGGATATAAATATTGTCTTACTATTATAGACTGTATACCAGGTGGCCTGAAGTATTTCCTACAGTAGACATGTTTGGAGAAACCATAGCTCGTGCACTTTTAAGTGGTTGAATTTCCCGTTTCTTCACACCTGTTGCCATTACAACAGATCAAGGAAGAAATCGTGAGTCTTCTTTAATTAGAGAGCTTACAAACATGTTGGGTAGCCATAGAATCCATTCTGCTTTCTTACCATCCAAAAAATAATGGAATGATTGAACAATTCCACAGGCATCTCAAAAGCGTTATTATTGCCCATGAAAACACTAGTTGGTGCGATATTGTGCTTATTGCATTGTTTGGACTTCGTTCGGCAGTGAAGAACGACTTGAATGCAATGAGCTCTAAACTAGTATATGGTATTATTTTATATTTACCATCTGATCTCCTTTCTACACATACTCTTCCAACGTCTGTGACACCCATGTATGTGCGGAAATCGTTACCATGATGAGAAAACTTAGCAATAGCTCCTGTTTCTCATATTTATACGAAATTTATGTACGCCCATCATTAAATACCTGTGCGCATGCTTTTCTTAGAAACGTCAAAAGTCGTCCTTCTCTCACACCACCCTATTCTGGCCCACATCCTGTTGTAAGTCGCATAAACAAAAAATTCGCAATTTATTTAAATGGCAAAAGCACTACTGTATCAATTGTTCGCTTAAAGCCCCAGCTCATGAGTTTTCAAAAGATTTTGATTCACAAACATGTAATTCAAATTTCGAACCACCTCTCACTAAACCACAAATCGAAGATAAAACTTCTGATATAAATATTAGGATCACGCGTCACGACACACATGTTCATTTTCCTTAAAGACTACCTTTTAAATTCAAAATCATTCCTAGTAAGTTATATATATCATATTGTATATATATTTTATTGTATATATTTTGTAACGCATCATTATTGTTAACTACACGGTATATATTTTTGTGGTAGAATGTGTATGTTTTGCACCGTTTCCTTCGGCACTGGGGGATACTCTGTAGAGTACCCTTTTAGCACATTATATTGTACGGCATCTACTCGACGTTGTTCGATATTGTGAATGACGTAAAATATCGTAAAGATTTCGTAACAACATTGTACAGCATCTTGTGCTATTAGGGTAATGTATCAGACTACCATCTTTCTAAAAATAGTCTGATTGAAACCAGCATTTCATTTTCTGATGAATGCAACAAGAGCATTCTCACAAGTACATTCTATTTGAACAACGATTCAGTGATTATCGTTTCATTGTAATGTCTAGTTTAGTTTTGGTATGTTCAATGTTAATAAATATATTTTTTTATAATTTTCATCATTCATTATAACATTCACCACACCATAAATATAATAATGTTAGTAGATTATTACCTTCAAAATTACAGAGATAAATTCTTTATAGATTGTTAACGTAGAATATCTTCCGATTTAAAGTAACAGAATCATTACTACATAAACTGCCCCCAAGCAACTATCAGTGCCCCTCGTTTTCCTGAGAAACACTCTCCGCCAGTGCTGTAGGTGTGTTGTTGAATGGTAATAAAGAGGAGTTCAGAAATTTCACTTTCCAAATTTATTTTACGAGTAAGTTCACAACTATTTTTTGCTATCACTGTAAATATCATTACATTTTTGCTAATTCTTGAAGTACCAATACCATATCATCCAATCTTGTGAAAGCACAAGAAAGGATCCGTCTGTGTCTCAAATGTGCAAGCCGGTGCTTTCAGGTGGAGTCCAACTTTTAAAACACTGACGCATCCTTACTTGCCATTTGGTAACATTGTCTTTGTTCAGTTTGAACTACAAAAAATCCCCAAAAGTCACAACTGTCTTGATATTCTGTTTGGTCGGACAGCGGAAGTCTGGTGAGCACCCCGGTTTCGCCCACTTCTTGGAATTCTTCAAACCCTTTGCACCACCTACAGTTGCTAGTCGAAATCTGACTCATGCTGACGCCAGACTTTCTAGCTCTAATCTTGCCTCCCTTGCGCGGGTTTTATTCCATCCTGTAAAATCTGTTTTCGTTGAGAATTGTACAAATATATTGTGTGGAATAATTCTAAATCTTCCAGGATAAAGTGCTGTTTTGATAAGTAGCGATCTGTTCACGATTAGAGAAAGTAAAAACTTACCCGGTGGATTTATTTTGTGTGCCTCTCTATTGGATTATAAAGTCATTCTTTTACAAAAATAGAGATGATATCAATTCTAACCACGGATTAATTTAAACTTTGAATCAAGTTAATTATCTATACTCTATACTATTCTACACAAATTTTGGTCGGTCGAGATTGAGATTACCTTTTTTCTAATAAATCTAATTAATAATATTATGACGAAATCTGAAGAAGCCGCAAAGATTAAATTCTTTTTCTGCGAAAAAGAAATAAAAAAGTAATGACAAAAATAATTTAAAATGACATAAATGTTCAATTGCTTATCAAAACAGAAGATGAGTGTCTGCTTCTGGAATCCGATTTGCAAGTAAATTATTTGCTCAGCGGTGATCCAGACGGCACAGTTTGTATTACATATATACAGAAAATAAAGACATCCTATCAGACTTATTAATAAAAATCGAAGAAACTCTGATTGTTAAAGCCGAAAAAGAAAATGTTTCAACAAATAATTCGGCTTATAATTCTGAAAATAAAAAACGAAGCAAACGCCATCTGGAGAGGGCAGATGGCATTTAAAATAATACTGGCCAAAATTGCGGACACTTTTTGAAATTTGCGCATTTTTTTCGAATATCTCCTCAAACTTCGACCTTATAAAGAATAGGTTTTAACTCATACTTAACATTGAAGATTCAGGCACGAGGGCATTAAGGGGACTGACCAGAAACTGATAAAGTCGAAAAGGGATTTTCGCTCACCACGCTTCATAGAAAGTTGATAATCGTTTGCAACTTTATCATTTCTTTTGTGTGTTGTGCGCAATATTTTCATGTATTTTTGTAAAAATAGCACGAATATTCGGGAAGATATAAAAGTTTTCTTAACAAATCAGAAAAAATGTAGAGTTTCAGTAAATTACATGCAATTTATAAATAAATCCAGTAATTCAGTACCTGTTCTTGAAATACTCAGAAACAATATTGCATTGTCATTCAAGTCCAAAATGCAAGTGAACGGGAGACAAAATAGAACAAGTACACATGGGAGGGAGGTGTACCCGCTCTCCTATTTTCGTCACAAGAATTGGCAGTTGGTAATTCTTCTTTCGCTGTTTGTGTAACGGCACTAACATTTGTAACGACATTTTGCGCTTCCTCTGAGAAATTCAAGCCTTCCTCCTCGTTTAGCTTTTAATTTATGAAATATTTCAAATAATTTTTAAATTTCTTCCTAAATATGTAGTAGAACAATTAGAAATATAATAGCAGATAACTTGTTTTCTAGTTTTGAGCGTACCAAAAAGTTTTCAGCGAAGAAAAACTAATTTATGTCAGTACAATTTTTTTAAATAAACCAGAATTACTTGAAGAATTTTCAGCAAACAAGAAGCAAGAAGTAAAACCATCAGTATTTGGCTTCCAATCTGACTCCACGTATGTGCCATATTGCACTAAAATAAATAACTGCACAATCATTATCTATAATACACTTTTCAGATTCTATTGAAATGACAGACGACGATAAAAAATCTGAAATTATTATTATTATTGCTTAAGTATATATCGAATTGCATAATTCAGGGTTCTGCTGACACTGATTTATCTGTTTCATTTTGAACTTCTAAGCTTGTAATGCTTAAAAGTTTATAGAAACTAGATTCACAAGTTTGTCTGTCATTGTTACCGAATCAGACTTTTGAGATTCAAATTTTATTTTTGTATTTCTTTTAAAGTAGAGAATCTTACGTGAGATTCATAATCATTATATTTTCAATTGCTATTTATTTTCAGTATTAAATTTTTTCGTTTATAAGAAGCATATTTTATATTTAATACATGAAGTAACATTAATGTATAGCTTATGATACTACTATTTCTAGAACCTAAAAATGCCCTCCTACCATTTTGGAACACTCTATCGTTCATTGTAGAAGATATTTGAACTCTTAACGTTGTTGCAAATTTGAGCGACCTATATAATTTATCTAAATTTTGTCCTAATAAACTCAAAGAGCTCTGTGTTGTACGCGTTGCTATCATTTACGTGAACTCCTATTTATTACCAATTTTCCAATATGACGAATTGTATTCAATTTTCAGCCTTATACTTAAAAGACTGAAATGATTTGGGATGTACCAGTGTTTTTTAATGTATTGTTTCTCGAAGCACAAAATGCACGTAATGTGAATGTTTGTGATTGTTTATTTTTAAATCTTCTAATCTAAGTCGTTGCGTTTGGGAATTATAGTGTTCACAAACATGCGATTACAGAAACCGACCGACAGTCAACGTTTCAAGGGATTTCGTCCAAAATTTAATACGGGCCTACATTCCTAATTTTTGAAACTCTGTACCAAATTTTATCTATCTAGCTATTGAGTTTTGAGTTATCGTGTTCATATGAACCCTAACAGACAAATTTCCCGTTTACGGACTTTATCCAAAAATTGATTGATATATACTAATTTTGTATAAAGTCCATACACCAGATTTCGCCTTTCTAGCTTTAACCGTTTTTGAGTTACCGTGTTCACAAACAAAATTCCAAAATTGTGTTTTTCGGACTCAGGGAGGTCTAAAACGCGAAGATTAATCAAAATCTCGTGTTGAAATGTACGATCGACGATTATAATACTTTCTCTTTGTATACTTCGTGTACTAAAAAGTAAAAACGATCAAACTTTTTTTCTATCAATTTTGCGAAAATGCGCTAGCTACGAAGTAAAGTGTTATTGAATTTTTTTTTTCTACAGAACAATTTTTTGCAAACTTCGCAAAATCAAAGAATAAGGAGAAAAATTTAACACCTATTCGAAATTAATCAGGTGCCTTTTCACAATTTATAAATGTCTTGGACGTTATCGGTGTGATATTCAAAAACATTTTTGGGCCTTTTCATACTAAATATAAAGGAAATTTAACTAACATAAAACTGACACTTTACTGTTTTTCTTAAAAAATAAAATTATAGATCTAATTCAAATATATCATACAGCTTGGAAAATAAATAAGAGTCTCATTATTATCCATTAAAGTTCAGAATGAAAATAAAAACCTGTATATAAATCAGAATTTTATTTAAAAAAATTATACTTTACAAATCACAGCACACACACAAGATATTGTGATAAAACACACTGTCTAGCATGTGACGGTGGAGTTTGGAAATAATTCAATGCCTGAGACTACTATTATTATTAGAAGTACTGTCTTCAAACTCGTTAATAACGTGTCCGGATGCATCATAGGCTTGTAACACATATTAGTGGATTCTTGTCTCATAGCATTTATTAAAATTCAGCTCGCAATTGGCATAAGAGCTACCAAAAGCAATGCAATTCAGGCATTTAGATTTGATCACTTAATGAAGAATGCATATCAGCAAAACTATAACGCTCAAGGAACTAGTGCATAAACACAGTATCATTGAAGTAAGCATTGATATTTTCTTCGAAATGGTTTTGTGTTCTTACATTTTAAAAAAGAAATAAACATTTTCACTGACTATTATTTTCTCTAACAAAAATACAATATTTTAAAACATAAAAAATAAAATTTTCATCCCTTTTCTTTAATATTTGTTTCAATGTTTGTTCAAAGTGAGCAAAAAATAAATTGAATAATAATTATTTGAAAAAATAATTGTTTTTTTTTTCGGAATTTATTTCATTTTGATGAATTTAAAAGAAATTCTAAGTAGTGTAATATAGAAAACTCATCTAGAAAAAAAACTGCTATAGTTTTAAAAAGTCACACCTAAACCTTAAAGTTATTTTTTTTTCAATTCATTGTTATATAACGAAATAAACAACCGCCTCTTTTCTTATCACCCCCGGCTTCTCAAATTTTTCTATGCTTGAATGGGGTATTGAAAGAGATTGGGCAACAAAATCTATTTTACTTAACAATTCGATTAAAACATTGATGCATTGAAATAAAATCTTATATAACATAAGTGTATTACAGGGAAAACACTTGAAACATAATACAATTTCAATCCAGGCTGACAAATATTAAACCGAACTTATACAGAATCCAAATTCGGACACACACAACTAGAAAAAAAAATCCAAAACTGACCTTCTTTCTGGAAGAAGACCTCAATGCAGATAGCGTTAAAATGCCCCAAGTCAAAGGGGGTGTGGGGTCTTGGATCCTGTGGTATCTCTAATTTGCAGTAAGTACATTCTTGTCAGCACTCATTGTGTCGACCGCTACCCTACCCAGCTAATCAATCAAAATGTCAAACCACGGAAGAGGGAAGAAATTCGGAAAAATACGTTTCTCGCACTTTAGAGACAGTTCACAAGAGACGTACTGACCGCTTTCGGCGTGTCTCTGATCACACGTTGAAATGCGTGTTTCCCCCTTATGGGATAGTCCAAGGTCGACGTAGAAATACGTGTGAAACGCTCAGAGGGTTAAACAAGCTACAGTGTCATAACAAGACGAATAGTTTAATACTTTTAAAATGAAAACTTCAGAACTTTGAACTTTTTCAGTACATTTCAACCAAAACGATAATATTCTTCACATTTGTAAACAGCAAAATATTCATTTTTATTAAGATCCAATAATATATTATTTTTCTTATTGCATAATTTTCTTTGTAATCTGAACTCTATTCTTTTGTTAGCTATCATTTGCGTTATAAAAAATGAAGGTAGGTGTATTTGAAATTATGGTATTTTTTTAATTATATAGTTCACAACTTTCATTCAGGTGCATCTTATTCATTTCCCTCTTTTTTTTAATACTATGTTTTATATTCTAAGATTATGATTAAATTTAGCGTGTAAATTGAATAATAATCGTTCAATACTTCACTGCATAAATACAGGATTATTCAAAGTGTAATCGGCTCATGAGAGCTTTTAAACCATATTTATATAATTTTATACTATAACTAATTTGCATAATTAAACACAATGAACAAAAATTCAGTATTAAAAAATAAATTTGTTGAACATTATTTCCAAATGGCTGTTACCATTTTTTAAAAAAGACATTGGTCTAAGTCATCTATTCTGTTTCCAAAATTTCTGTTTATTGAAAGGTCCGTCCATCACGCAGTAAGCAAATAAAGCTTACATAAATATCATATTTTTGAAAGAACACTTTACTTAATATAACATACTAGCCATTGTACAAGCGGCTCCGAACACGTTTATTTGCTCTATACATATGAAAAAAAAAAGAAAAACGCATATGCTTTTATATCGTATATTGTTCAAGACAACTCAAGAATGTTACAGAGTGGACGCTATGGATGGTATTCTTCCGCCAAGTGAAATAGTCCTGCAATTATTCTCATGTATTTGGGAGCTCTGCCCCCTGCTCTCTGAAGCTCGCCAACCCCAGGAGGATTGCGCTGCAATCCTCCGGGGTTTACTACGCAAACCCTGCTAGCTTCACTCGCTACAATGAAGACACTGTGTGTCCTACTACAGTTGTTACAAAATCTTTATATATATATAACACCCACTGCTCGCTCCGCTCATCAACACCAAAGAATCACGTTGTGATTCGTTCGGGGTCACTATGAGATACCAGCTCGCTTTGTTCGCTTGCGTACAGTTATCGGTTTCCGCTAGTATTAGTAAATTATAAGTACATTAATTACTAAAAGTAAATTTAAATTATTTGAAATTGCATGAACTCCTAAAATTAATTTTTCATCAGTTTCTACGATTCAAATCTTCTGGTAGCACAGATATATATGTAAATGTTAGAAAGAAATTTGAAAGGTAATATTTATAATTCAAAGATGATTAAAAATCAAAATTATTTTCATCAATCAGAAATCAGTCAATGAAAACTTCTTGGCATACACTTTTGACTATTTCTTCAACAGTTTATTTCAATATAACTTCATTCCACCAAAATTTTAAGTTTCAAACTGATAAGATAGCCTTTTCAAAATCTCCAAAGAAATTTTAAAAAATTGCTTTTTCCACCAAAATTTCAAATATGCCCTCTATACAATGAAATGTAATTTAGAAAGCTTCCCCACATTTATACATGCTTATTCCAATAATTATTGAGTCAAGAAAGATTTAGTGTTTTTTTCAGTGTAGTTATTTGTGTTTTAAATCTCAGAAAATTCGTTTTCGTAGAATGATATAACCCATCTTGCAAACTTTTAGCTGAAAGAGGATAGTTTAAAGAAAATAGTGGCTTGAAACATATTCATATTAACTATTCAAAATTAAAACCCATAATAATTATTTAATTTTACCTTTTTAAAATTTAAACATAGCTTTTTTTCCAAAATTTACAAAATTGTTGCTTTTTTAACCAAAATTTTAAATATGCACTCTTTTTTATGAAATATTACACAGAAAAGTTTCTCCACTTGTTTACATGCTTATTCCAACAATTATTTAGCCAAGAAATATATAGTGTTTTTCTCAGTGTAGTCCTTTGTGTTTTAAATCTCAGGGAATTCTTCTATATAAATCTCAGGAATATATAAGCAACACATTGCAGGTCGAGGTATAAGAACACATAATGAAGTGAAATATAAAGCAGTACTAGATTTTCCCGTACCGACTACAAAAAGTCAAGTGAGAGCATTTCTAGGATTAGCAGGATACTATAATCATTATATTCTTATGTTCTCTTCTATAGTTGCACCTTTAACATAAATTTTGAAAGGTAAGCTAAGGCAAGGAAAGATAAATTGGACAGAAGAATGTGCTAGAGCCTTTAAAGAATTAAAGGAAAAATTGTCGCAACAGCCTTTACTATACGCACCTGATTTCAATAAAGAGTTTATACTACAAACTGATGCTTCAAACTCTGGTATGGGTGTGATTTTAGCTCAAAAGTATGATAACGACAAAGAGCATCCTGTATTATACCTTAACAAAATGTTTTCAGAAACTGGGAAAAAAGTATTCTACTACAGAGAGAGAATGCGCTGCCATAATATTTGCTGTAAAGAAACTGCAATGTTATTTAGACGGGCATACAAAATTCCTCATCATGACGGACCATAACCCCTTAGTTTAGCTTAAAAATAATGTGAGTCTAAATCCACGACTTATGAGATGGGCCATGAGAAGTTCCAAATTCCGTGTGCCTTTTTCGAGTTAGTTATTCTTTGGAGGGAGAGATGTCTAAATATTGATGTTTTTCAAACAAAGCGCCATTTTGGATGCGGATTCTTCTAATGCTAATATCTGTGAGAATTGAATTGTACCCAAGCAAGGAACTGCAAGACGGGATTGCAGCAGCTATTTGTTGAACATTTTGTACTTTTTATCATATATTTATTGAATTTTATTATTTCATTTATGTTACATATTTAATCATAATGAAAGTTGGTAAGCCAGAATAATCGTCGCCAAAACCGTTAGGCTTCAAGTTATAATTACTATTTATGAAAAGTGAAATTTAAAAGTTAGTTATCATGTTTTATTGCCATTTATATTAATTTATTTTGCAATACATATTTTTTTCCCTATACCGTTCGTAGCTGATATTTGCAAGCCATCCCGACATTTAAAATAAAATCTCTCTTATGTTTCCAAACTGGTAACTTATGTTTTTATAATTCTCGCCAACCAGGCGTGTGGATATATAGAAAGTAACGTCAAACTGACGTGTGCTATTTAATTATATTCCCAAACTGGCATAATTCTGTCATACTTCTCGCCATCCATGTCTGTGAATAACTAGTGACGTCAAACTGACGTGTAAAGTTCTACTGTATTGCCAAACTAGCAACGGTCTAATTGTGCTCGCCATCCAGGTGTGCCGATATATAGTTATAACGTCAAACTGACGTGAGTAATTTAAATGTATTGCCACACTGGCAAAGATTGGTTAAAGTGAATTTTGAATTTGACAGAGAGATTGACTGTTGAATTATTTATTTCTTCAATTTTAAAAGGTGCATTCTATGATATCTTTTTGAGTTATTCATGTTTGTATTTTATTAATAATTGATATATGACTAAACTCTAAGTTATTTTGAGTTATTTAAGTTTTCATTTGCATATCAGTATCATTGTGTTTTGTTTATCGAAGAAGCTTACGAGAAAAAAAAAAAGAGTAAGCATAATTAAAGTTCATGTGTTCAAATAAATAAGAAGATATTGCTGAAAAAAGTTATAAGTAAGTTATTATAACTATATTGATTGATATAATTACGTTTTGTTAGAATGAATTATATTTTACAGTCCATTGAAGGTAATTTATTCAGCATGGCATACTTACATAGGAGTAAGAAAGAGGATTTACTTTTATTGGCAGAAGAATTGGGTTTAACTGTAGAAAAAGAATTTAAAGTTAAACAGTTGCATAAATTGATTACTGCAAGTCCCAGTTATGATGAGGAATTTACGCGCGAAATACTAGGTTCCATTAAGGAAGAGCAGGAGAAAAAGAAGAGCGGTAGAAAAAGTAGAACGTGAGCGAGAGACAGCCTTTGAATTACAAAAACTTGAATTGGAAGTCAGAGCTGCGAGCGCACAGCCCGTTGAATCTATACAGATACCTGATCAACCTGTGAAAATCAGAATGCACGATGTAATGCTTAAAGAAGATGACATAAGTTTATTTCTGGTGTCATTTGAGCGTCAAGCTAAAATTATGAATATACCTGCAGAAAACCAAGTGGCTCAACTTATTTCATTGCTACCTCCTGATATTGTTCAACTTATTGCTAGAGAACCAGAAGAGGATGCGAAGAAGCATGAGTATGTAAAAGATTTACTGCTACAAAGATTTAATTGAGTGTTAAAAAATTCCGACAAATATTTAATAAACACAAAAGGCTTCTGAAAGTACTTGTTATGATTTTTATTATGAATTAAAGAAGTGCTTAGAAACCTGGTTGAATGGGTTAAACATAAAAACCTTTGAACAGCTAAAAGGTCTCATGTTGGTTGATCAAATTAAGAAGCGGACTTTTATGGATTTTAAAGAGCATTTTATGGATGAGTGGACAACCATCATTTCACCCATTGAGATGGTTAAAATTGAAGATTTTGAAGATGTGAGAAAAACAAAAACCAAAACTCTTTGCCACTCAATCTGAGAGAGCTAACAAAGGGCCATTTAAATCCCGCCATGATAATTTTTTCGATAAAAAAGAGCATCCGTCTCATTTAAAGCATTCTGATAAATGAGATGATTATCGACACCAAAAAGATCACCGTCAAAGAGAAGACGCTCGACAGAGAGATCGATTTCAAAATAAGAATCAAGATAATTCTTTTGACAAAAGATATAGACCACGCTGTTTCGAGTGCGGATTTTATGAACATTTTAAATCGCAATGCCCTCGCTTAAAATCGAATAAGAAAATCAATTGTGTATCTTCGAACGATGACTTCTTAGGGACATATACTATTAGAGGTCCAGCTAATGGGTTTGAAATGCCTATTCTTCGAGACACTGGAGCAACAGTGGATGTTATTTCTCAAAAATTTGTGATTTATGCAAAAATGACTGGAGAACAAATTTGGGTAAAATATCTGTTAAATGACTGTTTAGTGTGCCTACCTTCAGCGTAGGTTGAAGTAGAATGTGAACTTGGTCATATAAAAACAAAGGCAGCTGTTGCTAGAAATGATCCTGGCAGATATGTACTGGGTAACAAAACTGCTGAGTTGTTAAAAGATAAACCATTCCTTAATTTAGAGACTATAAATGCTATTATGACACTATCTCAAGCAAAATGATGTAGTGAAGAAGATCGAAACAAAGAAGCCGAAATGGAGCAATCAGAAGAGATGACTCACTTTGAAATTGATGAAGAGATTTTGCCACAAGCTGATGAAGAATATAAGGAAATTAAGAAATTAATTGAAGTTGATTCTAAGGAATTTACTGAATATCAACATCAAAACAGAGATTTAACTCCATTGCTTAACGAAGCCCAAACTGAGAATTCTAGCAAACCAAATGATTTCAAAATAAAAGAAAACGGAATGTTGGCGAAAAAGAAAATCGACAAAAATGAGGACGAAAGAGAACTAATTGTTGTACCAGAAAAATATAGAGATAAAATCAAGTCATTATGTAATGATAGTACTTCCGGACATTTGGGCATTGTTAAAACTAAAGACAGATTAGCAAGATAATTTTATTGGCCTAATTGTTATAAAGAAATCGAAGAGCATGATAAAACGTGTGATCCCTGTCAAAGAGCTGGAAACTCTAATGATAATACAAAAGCTCCTTTGACATTATTACCCATAATTTCAGAAGTATTTTCAAAAATAAACTTTGACGCATGCGGTCCTCTACTGACAACTCCCAATGGAAATAGATATTTGATTACAGTCATTTCTTTAGCTTCAAAATATCCTGATGCTGTACCTGTTCCTAATATTGGATCAACGTCAATAATTGAAGCCGTGATACGAATATTCAGTAGGATGGTTTTCCCGAAAAAAATGCAAACTGATCAAGGTACTTCATTTATGAGAAATCTAGCCGTTGAATTTGCAGAAAAATTTGGAATAAAGATAACTAGTAGTTCAGTACACCATCTTCAAAGCAATCCCATTGAAAGATTTCACCGAACTATTAAAAGAATTTTAAAAGTCTTATGCATCGAAGCGGCCTCCGATTTGGAAAAGCAAGTTCTCGCAGCTCTATTTGCTCTAAGCACTATTAGACACGAAAGCACTGGATTTACACCTTCAGAATTAGTTTATGGTCGTAAACTTAGAACACCTGTAACATTATTATATGAACAGTGGATGAATCCTGAAGATGAAGGAAATAATGTTGTTGAATACGTTCACCAATTGATAAATCGGTTTAAAAATCTGGCTTTGGATAAAATGCTAGAATTGCAAACTAAAAGAAAAGTGTGGTACGATCGCAACGCTATCAAAAGAGAATTCTCTGAAGGAGATTTAGTATTGGTTGTATCGACGAGTAAGCCCACCAAATTAGCAGTTGAATGGGAAGGACCTGGGAAGATCGAGAAGAAATTATCCGAAGCTAATTATGTTGTGAGTTTTGAAGAAAAAAAAGACTAATAAAGTGTTCCATGTGAACATGTTAAAACCTTATCATAAGCGAGCAGAATTGGTTAACTTAATGATTACAGAAGATGAATCTGATATTGAATATATGGATGAGAACTTTCCAGCAATTGACTCTGAACCAACCTTGTTCGATTTTGATGAAATTAAAGAAAACAGTTCCTTTAATGATAAACTAAATGAACAACAAATTCAAGAACTGCATGACCTGCTGTTGAAATTCTCAAAGATATTCTATAATCAACCTGGTAAAACGCATTTAGTGATGCATGATATTCAACTAATGGAAAATACTCCGATCCAATGTAAACCCTACAGGATTTCACCTAGACAAACTGAAATACTAAAAACAGAAATTTATAAAATGCTGAAACATAAAATAATTGAAATAGGAGATTCAGATTACACCTCTAACATGATTTTAGTTGAAGTGCCCGGAAAAGATCCTAGACCTTGCATTAATTATAGAAAATTGAATAAGATAACGAAAACACAATTCTTCCCATTACCAAATATAGAGCAAAGAGTGGAAACCTTAGCAGCCGCAAAATACATATCTGTTTTAGACTTAACAAAAGGATACTGGCAAATACTGTTAACGCTGGAAGAATAGCCACATTTTCAACAAGTTTTGGAACATTTAGACCGCTACCTATGCCTTTTGGTCTTAAAAATGCACCATTTACATTAAATAGGTCCAGCTGTTGAGGTTGGGGAATCTTTCAAAGTTACATTTTGCGATATCTCTCAGAAATAGAAGACAATTGGGGTAGGCGACCACTGATGACATTATCTAGGGATTAAGAACTTCCATATTGAATAATAATTGGCTAAATTGATACGGTGATTGGATCTGGGGAACTTCTTCAAGCTTTTTCGCCATAGAAACTGCACTGTGAAGTAATGATTTTGAGATTTCTTCCGAAAATGATGGTTGGGGGGCAGGCGACCATTGGTGACGCGTCTTAGGATCATAAACATTTAATATGAAATAAAAATGGAGGAAATCGGTGAAATGGTTGGTGCTGGGAACTCTTTCTTTTGTTTTGCTAGTTATTTCAAATATATAGATGCGTAGTCTTCTTTTCAAAGAATGGGAAATTGATTGATTGAGGAAAAGTAGCTACGAGTGCATAAAACTCACCCAAATTTGTTATCAAGTGTGATATGTTACCAAATTTCATACATTCTCGATGGGAATAGATACAACAACTGTAGACATATTTTTATATTTTATTGAGACACATGTTCTAATATCGTAATGGTGAAAGATGTTTGGTACAACAGTTGGGCAATTAAATAAAAACTATCTATCTTTGGAAAGCAAAAATGAAATCTACCATTCATCTATGAAGAGAAATTCTTGAATGGAATTTATGCACATAAACGCTTGATTCCAATGAAAATAAATCCAGGTCCTTCCTTGCTTTTCTTATATTAGAGTACATAAATGTTGAAATGTCTGCATTGATTGACATACAACAATGTTCTTTGCTAGAGCTTTACTTTTCCTGTCACAATGTCAGAATACAGTTCTTTGGAAAGAGGGATATAAGTCTTCTGCTTAGCGTCCAAAAAGAACAATGGATCAGGAACTTCTTCTGGATTGAATCCTTCTTTTTGATAAGTTACTTTTTTTAACTTATAGGTCCCTGGATAAAAGAAAAAGGAAGTGAATTAACAATCATTTTGTGATGATGTGCCAAAAACAATAGCATGACGCCAAACTTCTTGACTTGCCCGATGATGACTTGCTTTTGTTACGTATTCCAATTACATTTCTTCTGGTGATGTAATGGTTCGCAACATATAACTTAGGGAAAAAAACCACCTTCTTATGTTGTTTGGCATATCGCCGAAGGTTTTTATTTAATGTTTGGCTTATATTCATTAAGTGAAGATGGTGAAATAACAAAATCATAGTTGGACTTGGTTGCAAAATCTCAAAATATATCGCATCCTACAGGTCCCACCAGATCAAATTTAATTTTCTCTCATTCCGGTTTCACTTATCAAATTTAGAGAAGAGATGCGATCTTACGAATGTTGGCTGTATTCTCAGATATTCTGATAATTCCATTTTGCTTTCTTGTAAACAAAGAAAGTCATAGCATCTGTAAAAAATTTTATCTTCCTATTTTTATGCATCTTCACTTTTTAGACTTGACCGAGTCCGAAAAAAATCCATTTTTGCCCTTATGCCTGACTCTCGATGAACACGATAATTCAGACACAATGAGTAGATAAAGGAAATGTGGTGCATTTCTTTGCACAAAAAGTTTATATCTGATCAAATTGTGAGCCAAATCTCTCAACAGGTTGACTGTCTGTAGGCCTTCTGCATTTTTGTCGTTTCATATGAGAACGCAATAAATCGAAAAAGCAACTTGTAGGTAAAATGAAATTTGGTATGTAATTTTGACACACGCAATGTAGATCAGCGTGAATTTTTTGGTCCAATCGGCAGAAGGGATGAGGTACAAAAGGTACACTCGAGTTACGAAATGATCGATTTACTCGAATTCTACGAAACTTAATAGCAAACGCACCATATTGAGTAAATGTACGAGAAAGTTAAGGGCAGAACACTCACTTTGATTCCAGCATCTTTATTCCGGTTGGAACAGTGGCGAGGCCAGTCGAAAGCTAGCACACTCTGTCACCCCCTACCTCCTCCGCCCCCTCCGATGGTGGAAGGTAGGCATCATCTGCCTTTATCCGTCCACAGAATGGATTGGATTCATTAACAGTTAACACTTCAGATAAGTTTCGAAGTGATTGGCATGATTTTTCTCTTAATAAGGCTTGCAAGTCTTTAAGCATTAAAGTTTTCTCGGTATATCAATGTGTTTGCTTTGTCTCCCACATCAAAGTCATTGTTTTCCGATGTTGAAACCATTCTGTGAAGCGTATTTCTCACGTAGAGTGTTTATCATAAATTTTCCCAATTAGTTACTACATTTCTCTGAACTTACTTTTTAATAAATTATTGCACTAAAATTTCCAGCAAGTTCTTCCTTTTATATTGCAAAAAATACCTTATAAACGGCTTTAAAAGTTAATTCTTTACATCTCAATCATAATCTTTTACCCAAATTTTAAAGATTGCTTACAGTACTTTTTTTCTTATTTTTATTTTAAATTACAAGAAAATAATAGAACTAATCCAAGCTACTAGAAAAGATAGTATTTTAAAAGGACCTAATTCACATTTCAACCCTGTTTGGTAGGCTCCATGCAACAGATTGAATAGATATTTTTCTGAATTTCCTTCACGCGCATTTTGACCAATAATTGGATTTTTCCAATTATTGCTGATTAGACTTATAAAAACCTATTTCATAATTTGATCAACAATCGAACTTTCAAAAAGACCGTGCTCTTCGTTTATATTACCAAAAGCTTAAAAACCAGTAAGATGAGACATTTGCAGGAAAAAGAAAGAGATTTGAACCTCTATTCGGAAACATCGTGGCATGATTTTCTCTTCGTTTGACTTTATTGTGACAGCCGTTACATTCTATGCGTAACGACTTCTAAATTAAGCAATTAACAGAAAGAATACCAACGTAATAATAATATCATTCATTAAAAACATCCAAAGGTTTGAAATATTTTAAAGCATTGGCTAGTAGTAGACTAAGAAATCTATTTTAAACTTTTAAGCAAATAAAATATTCACCCTGATAATTCACAATTTCGCTATTTGTTGCACGCGGTTACATAATGGGAAAGCATTGTACGGAACTGTACTTATTTCTAATATTGCAAAATTCATTAAAATTAAAGAAAAATTGCACGAAAATAAACCTGGTATTACTGAAAGTCTATTGTTTTAAAAAATTTAAATATGATGTAAAGATAACTTTTATGACATTATTTCGGAAAAATGTTAACGTTTCCGTTTATACTTAATTAATTAAAAATTAAGTTACTATTTTGCAGAGCCCTTTCTCGGTGAGAACGTACTACACACGAAGTGACTACGTGCTAAATTTGATTGTTCTAGGTTTAATCTTCTGCCTGAGCAGTGGTGTGAATGATTTTTGCATCAGACAATTCACAGATTGTCTGCCAGCCTATAAACAATATCATGTTAAAATAACATTAATTTTATATTTATAATAATGTACTCTCCAGAATTGTCACGCGGTGATTTATTAGTTGCAAATAATGGGGTAACAAACTTGCCTGTTTCATCCATCTGTTTAGAAAGTCTAAGGAACAGGGGTATGGCATAAGACGGCAATCTTTTCATCGCATTCTGGTACAATTCAGAAAAGTCAACATTCTTTGGATTAATATGAATAGCTGCCATACCAGCTCTGCCCTCAATATCTGAAAATAAAAAACACAAGGAAAATCGAAATGCAGGACAATTGTCATAATATATTTTCAGAAAGTTGGAATTTTTAAAATGGATTTTGGTTAAGATAGTTTAGTTTTATTAACCTCTCATTTTGAAGCAACACGAGATCTATTTAGGGAGTGACCTCGTCATTTCGAACCTCGGTCAGATGACGAGGACGACACCTGAGCAGGAACACCCTCACGAGACTTCCGCACCAAACTAGCGGGAGGACGTTTGGCCCCCTACATATGATTTAAAGTGCAACAGGCCCAATAACATGGCGGATTTTGAGTGGAATCGGGTTTCAAACCTGGAACCCTTCGGCAACAACTGACCACTAGGCCACCGCGGCCTATTTATTTAAGATAGTGATCTTTTAAAAACCAAATAGCATTGTATTGAAACTACTCTTAGATGGAAAAAACATTTTCAGTCTTGGAAAAAGTTGGATGCTGGCAATCAAGTAAGACAACGAAAGTCCTCTTGTGTGAAAACTTCTTACCAAGTTTACTTTAATAATACGTTTACATCTTAGTAAATTTACTTTTATAAATGGTGCTTGAATTGACTATTATCCAATATCTCTGATGGTGAACGGAGAAAGAACATTTTTCAAGAAGTTAAGATCACGGTAGAAAAAATTGAATTTTCTGAGAAAGATAACGATTGTCATACAACTGTTTGTACTCAAGCTTCAACGATTTCATGGGCACAGGCAATTTATTCTTCTTCGTGAAAAGTTGTTAATAAATATATAAATCCATAAGAAAAATTTAGAATTGGGGCTGCTATCTGTTTTCTCCATTAGATACTACAAACGCATTTTTCCAAATAAATCATCGCAAGACTACCACATGATTCAGAACACAGCTCTTAAACCGATTCCTTCCAAAGGAAACCATCGACTCTAAAATGTTAATACTACAATTTAGAAACGATTTACTAATTGCAGTTTAGGTCCAGCATATTTGAAATTCTAAAACTATAAACCGATTATCACTGTACTTCAAAACTGTCAAGATTTTTCAGCCCTCCATGTGCGAAATGTAACTCAAAAAAGTGCTTAATTTACACAGTCAAAGGAAAAATTAAACCGAAAATAGACGAAGTTTTCAAGCAGTTTTGTGTTGTCAGAATTTCATCTATTTGACAGAAAGAGGAAAGCATTGGGTTAGCAGTATCAGTTTCGGAAACATTCACAGATTCGAGACTCAATTCAGTACAAACTCTACTTTTCTATTAATCAGTTAGGGTAAAATATCTTCATGCCGACAGAGTGTAAAAGTTTGAAGACCTTGTCATCTGACCACGGTGAAAATTTGCGAATTCCGTCCCTAAACCACCTTAGTACTGTTAGGAAAACTAAACTAATTTGACAGGAGGAAATATCAACAAAATCTGCATGTTTTTCATTGTGTTGCCGTGGTCAACATGTAAAGCAGAGTTAGTCGGATATTTCTAAAAAATTCTCGCCTGAAACACCAGCCCCATAATAGTTAGATTTGATTGCGAGATTCGATAACTTTTCACATATAAAGCAATTTCAACTTTCAGAAATCAATTACATCTTTCCCTCTTCAAATATTATCTCTCCGGGTAAATTGTCTACAACACCCAAGTTATTATTTTTTTTTATTTCATATTATTCTGCTTCACCGTATCACTTTATCACATTTTAACTTTTGGACGAGTTTTCTGCTTTGTTTATTTTGGATTCACATTATTTAAATTTCCAGGATCCACTTCCGTTTTCCGGTAACCCTCCAATTCTAGCATTCGACCAATCCATTTGGATAATAAACCAAAATTTAGACGCCAGTCATTATCTAAATCAGAGATTCCCAAATTATGGGACGTGGTCCTCTTGTGGGCCTCGGAACGCTAGTCAAAATTTGAATTCATGGAAGTTTCAAGAGGCATAACTTGTTTTTTTTATAAACAATATATGTTTAATCCTTTTACAGTAAACTTAACTAATAGTTGACATATGCGTGCATATAATATATAAATGTATTCTATGTATATGTATTTTTTACTTGTATATTTAGATAGTGGACTACAAAATATTTTTATAAAACAGGTGGTCCACACAAGCAAATAGGTCTAGGAAACCGCTGATCTAAATCATTTGGTTAAAAATTATACCCTAACCAAACCTTAAAAATTGTCAAAATCCTTTTCCGCCAACTTTAAGGCAAAGGTAGATTCTTGTAAGTTAATGTTACAAAAGTAATGAAATATTGCATATTGAGAAATACAGACATAGCTAATGACTTTATTGTTTCTGCAAATTGCAATAGTTAAACTGCGATTCTGTTTTCATGACATTTAATTTTTTACTATCAAGGTTTTATCATTCTACTCAAAACGTTATGCTAGATTTATTGGTCAGTACATTGGACAAGTTTTTTTTATATCACAACACATAATCATGCAACACGTATGAGTCATAAAGAAATAAACATCACATCAGTGCAAATATCTCCTAGATAATATTAAGTCAGCCTATCTGAAAATGTAAAAAGAAATTGACTCTTGACGAGAATGAAGAAAGGCTCTGCATTTAAAAATTAATTTATTTAATCTAGGTTACAATATAGGTGTGCGAACCTTACATTGTCATATGGCAAAATCATATGACACGAAAGATTTAAACACTACTAGAATGAACTCATTTAGACAACTCCCTATTTACAGAGATAATAGTTACTAAATTCATAATACATAAGAGAATAAAAATTATTAAACATTGTGAATTGCAAATTTAATACGTGTGTTTAAGGCATAGGATATGAATACAGACATTTTGAACAGTAAATTTAAATCTTCATCGACAGTTAAAAGCAAATGCTTAGACAGAAACCCCAAAACAATTTTAAAGTTAAGGAGACATATTTCAATATCAAAAAGGATAAAGGGAACTCTTATATATCTATCTTTTTTGGCTATTTTATATTAAATTATCAAATAAATCTTCGTGCCGCCTTTTTAGTTAAATATCAAGTTGAAGAAATCTGTCAAATTAAGTAATTATCAAATAAACTATTAAAATTAACTGTTTGATTAATCAAAATTAACTATTTACCTAAATAAATGTAAATATTTAGTTAATTGTGACGATATCTTCACTAAAACCTTCTTAATGGCTCATAATATTTGAAAGCAATCTTAATCTTGTAATTATCTAATAATTACCTTAATTTAAATAAAAGTCATTGTCGCTATGTATGTATGTTCCACATCTCCTCCTAAACCACTGACTGATTTCAACCAAATTTTGTACACTTTTTATTCAAGACAAGAGGATGATCACATTCAACTTTTCAAAGCCCAAAAGTTACTTAAAATTTCAGGTAATTAAAAATTAAGGTAATCAGGTAATAAGGTAAATCAGGTAATTAAAATTAAAAAATTAAGTTCGCGATATCTTTGGAAAATATTATCTCACGAAACTCTTTTTACACCTTATTAACTTTTAAAAAATTAGCGTTTCAGTGACAAAAATTTCATTTCCATACAATTTTTTTCTCTCATTTTATTATTTTTTTCAAGATTAATTTTATACAGAATTCGTAATACTATTCTTTATTTTTGAAGAGCAATAATAATACGAATATATATAGTTGGGAGAGTTCATTAATAGAATTCTAGACGAATGCTAAAAGAAAATTTTGAAAGTAGACGATTAACAATGTATATCAGTACCAAATATTGATTTGATTTATTTTCATTCTTTAAATTAATTAAAAATTAACTACTTAATTCAATTGTTTCAAAATATTCATTAAAACATTTCTTTTATTTCAGTAAATGTTAACAAAATTTGAAGTACCTATATAACTAATAATAATGTATGGAGAAAACGGCTGTTTTTAAAATCGTCTTTTTCAATTGATATCCTCATTTTAATTAACAAAGTTTCAGATCAGAAGACGAATTTGTGTATTATAATTTTTATACAACAGTACTTTTTACAAAATATATATAAATAAAATTTTAAAGATGAAAGAAATTTAATCCGGAGCAGAGCCAGTGTATCAGCTTGTTTACCGTATGATACGTGGAAGTGAATGAGGCTGATGGTACCTCATGATTCTTGCTGTTATGGCATCAGGCACGGGGGCATGGGGCGGCGTTCTTTCAAAAGCTTTCAAGATAAATGTAGTTTTCATAATAATGTGATAATTCCCCTAATTGAAATTTTCTTTCTCTCTTCAATCGTAACGGAGTTATAGGGAAAAATAAATTGGAGAGGGGGGATTGAACATCGCTTTTCAGCTCATAACTTATGAGCAATTTTAGTTGACAAAAACTTTTAATATAAAAGTTTTTCTTTGTGATAAGGTGATAATTCGTCTAATTGAATTTTTTTCCTATCTTTAGTCGTAACAGAGCTATGGGGAAATAATAAAATGGGGAATTGGATTGAAAATAGTATTTTAACTCAGAACTTCTAAAAAATTGTAGCTATAAAAAGTTTCAATACAAAAGTTTTTTGTTATGAAGAGAGAACAATTCATCTAACTTGAATTTTCTTTCTATCTTCAATCGTAAGGTAATTATGGGAAAATAAAAGTTTCAGTTTAAGTTTTGGCATATAGCTAAAAAACACTGTCCTTTACTCCGAACATTACGATAAACAAAGAATTTGAATGAAATACAAATATTTTAACATTTTTTGACTTTCATGATATTGATATATTTTCCACAAATCTTCTTGAATTGCAGCATTTTCGCGCATTCGTTGCGTTTGTGTTATATTTTTCTATATTATTTTATCTTCCCCTTTTACATATATATATTCCACTTTCGGCTTTTTATTACCGCAGATTTTTTTCTTGACATTTCTTTTTATGAATGTTTATTTTGTATATGTTGCTTTTACATTTCTGCTATGTTTGTTTCTTATTTGTTATATATATATATATATATATATATATATATATATATATATATATATATATATATATATATATATATATCCTACTAAAATTTGTAATCTCTGTTTTTTTAATTTCCGCATCCTACTTTTGATAAGATACCTTTCTCTTCCATTTTCAATAATGCACAGCAATTTTTCCTATTAAAAACATTATTTTACAAAAAAACTTTTAAATATAATGTTCTTTTTGGCAGAAAAATCTTCAATTACAATAATGCCTCTTCTGGCATTGTAAATCTTAAAAAAACAGCTAATTGTTTCTGTGATAAAGACTCCTTTTCTCAATTTATTGACAAAGATTCTGGTCATATTGTTACTGGTAATCTAGACATTGTAGAGAATACAGATCTTAAAAGTATCATGTTAAAAGGTCCAAAATTCAGACCGATTTTTCGAGTTTCTCTTCCTTCCATACTGCATAAATTACTGAATAATTTGCTGATTTCTGTTTAAAAACTTCTAATGCTTTTTCTATATCCATTGAATTTTTCATTGAGTGGAAATGGAAACTTTATTACTTTTTGAAAAAGTCTTCCTCCTTCCATTATAATAATTCTGAATGTTTTGATTCTTTTAGCTTTTCTAATATTAAAATTGCTATTGAAGACTTAAAAAATAAATTCATCTTCACTCCTATCGACAAAGCTTCCAATTACTATGCTTTTATATGCAAACAGCATTACTATAATCTTCTGGACAAGGAACTTCAAAATTCAGCAATATACAAAAAGTCCAACTTTAATATGAGTACAATATTCAAAAAAATTCTTGCTTTCTATAAATTCTTCAAAATTAAGAAATTTAATTTTTGCTTTCCTTATATTACTATTAATCCAAAATTTCATAAAAATCCTATTTCTTATCGTTTTATCACCTGTGGAACTTCTTCATACATGAAGCAACCTGGTTACATTTTCTTTAATCTGTTAAAAAAATTACTAAATGTTCATTCAGCAAAAACATTTGTTCAGAAGGTTTCACTTGGATTATTAGCAATAATAAACCGATTATTGATTTCATTCACAATAATAAGAACAGTATTTCTTCTATTGAGACTTTTGACTTCAAAGATCTTTTTACAAGCATTCATTTAGCCACTCTCCGAGAGGTGCTTAACTAATACTTTTTTTATTACAAAAATATTCTCAATATTTCTTTTGAGCATTGGGATAAATTATATAATTTTAGCATATTTAATAATTTTATTTACAATGGGGAAAGTATTTTTCTCCAATCACATGGCATTCCTCAAGGATCGTCTTTTTCTTCAGTTACAGCTATCCTTTTCCTTCATTATTTTGAGAAGAATTATTTACTTCTTCATCCTCAGGCTTTCAGATTCGTAGATGATCTTATTGTTTTTAATCATGGATCATTTAATATTACGTGGCAAAATATTTATCCTTCATCTTGGTTATTGAGTTATTGGTTTCAGATTTATTACATAGATGGCGCCAGGATCTTTCAAGTGAAATTTTCCTTTTTAATAGACATTTTTACCAACTTTCAAATATTATCTAGATAAATAATTATATTACATATTTTAAATAATTTTGAGATTTTTAATATAGGTATCTTAATAATTCTTAATATCAAAAATTAATTATATTATTTGGTCAATTATGCTGTTTCATAGTTGGAAATCTAGTACTGGCAATATGTGATGTCAAGCTAAGTTGATATTTATATTGAAAGTGTTGAATTCTGGTAAGGATAACTAGAGACACTGATTATTTAATGTTTAATGAAAATTATGGGTATTCTATTGAATGATATATTTACTGTTTTTAGTGCAATATATTGTTGTATTACATATTTTTCCTGAATTTTAGTCCTATCTATATAGTTATGTTTTATTGTTAGGGTTAGTGTATTACTTTTCTTTCTAAATTCTTTCATTTTAGGGTAAATTACCCTGTTTATTTTTTCAACAACTTTACTAACAGGGATGGTTTGTACAGCAAAATAAATTTAACCAGACTAAAGCTTGTCCACAGCCAAGCTGCTATATTAATTGTTGAAAACTCCATATACTTGGATTGCCTTTTTCAATACTTTTAATAACAACAAAGACTTTTTGCTTGTTGACATATAAATGTTTATACTTAATTTTTTGTTCATGGTATCTATAGTATTTTCAATTCTTTAGATAATTTTTTAAATTTGGTTGTATTGTTCAAATAATGAATTTTTAATTTAGGATTTGCTTCTTGATATGTCTTGTTTACTTTGTTTCTGTATGATCATATATAATAAGTTATATTTAGATTTATATTAATATATATATATATATATATATATATATATATATATAAACTTTTGAACTTAGGATGGTTTGGGTTATAGGGATCATTATCGGTGAAGATTGCAGAAATTTTTCGGAAGTCTTGTCATGAGAACCATTGCAGTGCGTAGACTTCCTATAAGGAATCTACCTAAAAAGAGCGGTAACGAACAAATATGGCAGCCTTTCCACAAAATGAAGAACTTATTTTAAATAAACATTGAGAGGTTACATTCAATAGGAACATTAAATTCAATATTTTGAAAGTCTGCTTAAGCAATAACGTTAAAAAAAACTCTGCTTTAAACATAAATAACATCTTCAAACAGAGTGTTGAAATTTTGAAGATTCTCATTGACGAAGCATTACCCAGGAAGTTGGTCGGTACAGCGTTCAATATTACCCCTATTAAAGAAAACGAAAATCTAGTCCATATTAAAACTCCATTATTTATTACAATTAAAATGCTTTGATTAATTTTGAAAGAAAAATTTTTCGTGCATTATTTTAGAAAATCTAGCATGTAGTTCCCATTTTCTGCAAAAATGTCTTGATATTAAAAACATTTTGAAAGTTCTTGTGATGAAAACAAACTGTTCTGAATGAAGGCAGAATTCTTACATATTCAGAATATTCCATCTGTTGCTGACTGATAACTTTTTACTGATAAAACTGACAAATAAAGTTATTTTCTTCAAATGACGGCGGTGAAATGAATTGTAAAGCAAAGGATTCAATACACGTTCAATATATACGTAAAATTAAAGTGCGCACTTCGTCTAACATCAACAGCACGTTGTCTTGCTCTAATCTATGAATTCAGGCCCTTTTTTCCTGCAGGATGTTTAATGTATTCTAAAAATAAAATAAACACAACGCACTTAAATTAATAGATCATCACATCACCACGAACTGACGCCATTTGTGAAGTAAATTAAACTTTTGAAACATATGTGTACGTCTGTTATAACCGTTATAACCGAGGTTGTTAAAAATGCAGAGAATTAATTAACAATTAACACAATTATTTCTGATTTATCGAAAAAATAAATATTAATCTTTCCTTCAGAAGAATCAACAGGTAAAAGTTCTTAATAAATGGGAATCATATAAATTAAATTGAGTAACTTCCTTTTTTTTTGTAAATTTATAAACTTTATATTCAAAATGTCGCCTCTGTTTGTATCAAAATGTCATATGTCAAATTTTCCATAAATTTTATTTCGTGAAAACAAATATAAGTACGTTACAGCTGTTCTTAAATTGTTGCATATGATATGTGATTGTCATATGTTGTCCGAAAATACAATATGTCTCTAGCGGTTCTAGCTCTTAGATATAAATTTCGCATGTTTTGTGTGGGATTTTGGAATACGACATTTGGAAATAAGAGCTATGGTATAGAAAAATTGTTTCATTAACATGTAAGTAAAAGGTCTTTTGATTTGCCATCAAAGTCAATATATCTAGAATATTTTAAAAATATAATGTGAATGTAAACAGAATGCATACTCAGAACTTCCACTCCATATACCACACAGGAGACGCGTCCCAGAGCTGTGCTGATGATATTTTCCACTTCGCCCGTAGAAACATTCTCGCCGTGCCAACGGAAAGAGTCTCCTGCGCGGTCCACGAAGAATATGTAACCTTCTACGTCCATAACTAAGATATCACCTGCGTACAAAATGTACTCTATAACAGATATAATCAAGAGCAAGTGCGTGTATTCTATCCCTAAACACAACCATTTAGTGATTTGTTTCTGTTCTAATCAGAGGCGAAACTACATATAATGGCGCCTAGGTCAAATACCAAACTAGTGCCCCCTCTTTTTTATAAAACTGCAATCAGGAAATTTCCGTCCCCCTTGTAGGAACTTTATGCCAGGGAGTTCTAGAAATTGAAATTAAACTGAAATAATACTATATAAAACATGCTTGAACTAATATGATATAGCCGTTTCAGGCGATCAGTTGTCTCACACATCAAATTAATCGTATTAATTCCTTAATGTCGAACAGCTTTTATAGTAACACACAGGGAAAAAATCCGTTTCACCCATTATCTATAACATATACAAGAAGGTAAAATTATTGAAGAATATATATATATATATATATATATATATAACGATTTTTTATCTATTAAATTCACACATGATTGCGATGGTTATTATAATAACTGTATTTATTAAGTGATAAGCTATATCGCATAATTGAATAACATAAATTAATGATTACATATATTTTAACTCTAAAAATAAGGAGAATTGAAATTTTCTTATGAAATGCGCAATGAAAAATATCTATGGCTTTAGAAATTATGAAAACCTCCTAAATATTTCATGTACACTTATAAATATCACATGATAAATCTAATCCCGAAATGAATTACTTTGTGTTTAAAATCAAACTGAAAGAGAGAAAAAAGTCCTACTACCATTTTTTAGCTTATGAATAAAGTAAAATTTTTGATTAAAAAATTATCAACGATATAACGATTTTTTTTAACAAATGACTTAAAGATTTAATGAATTAGGTTTGTCTTAAATTTGTACAGCAACAACTATTGTTGTAAATTATATTTTAAAATATTTTTAATAATTCGTTTAAATTTCGAAAAAATGTCACACAAAATATGTATTCCATTAATCTCGTACTTAAAACTTAGTATAAAATGTATACAACTGACAAGGAACTTCCCTTTACACTTTACCATACAATTCGAAATATTTCTTTCCATGCTTTATTCTGTTTTTCGAAAGAAGGAATAGCACTTTAATCCTAATTATTTGCCATGAACGTTGGAAAAACCGATAGCCAGTCAGTATGAAAATGCAGATTATAACATGTTAAATTTAATGATACAGTGATAATCCTCTAGACACCCCGTGAAGTTAATCGATATATTATCTTCCCTTTACTAAAACGATCTGACGATGGTCAAGTATAACCCCTCCTCCCGAAATCAGACACAAATATTTCAAAAGGACCTTAACGAGCTTTCGCAGTAAAGGTGTGGTCGTCAGATCTTTGTAACAAAAAATCTTTTTTCCTGTTTTTTTTGATAAACCTAACGTGAGTTGGTTCTTATATATTCTCCAATATTCGTGCTATTTGATACGAAAATTCATGTAAATATAGCACACTTCACACAAAGGAATTGACGAAAGCTGCAAGCCCTTATCTGCTTCCTGTGAAGCGGAGTAAGCTAAAATCTCTTTTCGACTTCATCTATTTCCGGGAGGCCCCCAAATGCCCTCGTGACTGAATCTTCAATGTAAATTATGAATTAAAAATTATTCTCTACAGGGTCGAAGTTCGAGGATATATCTGAAAAAATATGCCAATTTCAAAAAGTGTTCGCAATTTCCTTCATCATTTAGTTTATCTAAGAGAGCAGAAGGAATTCAGCTGCTGAATTTCTTCTACCTTTCGGAATATTAGCGGTAATCAGCTGAAATTTTTATATAAGCTACCTTATTTATCTGGCTTCTAAATTGTAGAAGAAAAATTGTATTATATTTCCGTGCGCAGTTAAAAATTATTGATACTCATATTTCCTCAAATATTCCAAGTACTTAGTTGAAATTTTAATACAATGCTTCTCTCACATTTTGTCACCGATTCTACATGTTTTATGTAATTTGATTGAAAATTATGCTTGCTATAGAAAACAACCTGAGAAAAAATTGGAGATTTTTTAAGAAAACGTTTATATCTTCCCGAAAATACGTGCATTTCTTACAACAATGCATGCAATTACTGCGCACACTAAGTAAAACCATTGGTGAAAGTTGCGAAAGTTTATGAAATTTCTTAGAAACGGGGTGAGCCCCAAACTTTTTTTTCCTTTTATCGCCTTCTGGTCGATCTACTGATGGCCCTCGTGACAGAACCTTCTGTGTAAAAAGTGATTTCCGATGATTGCATATCCCGCGAATCTTCACAACGGATTGCGAACCAATGTATCCGTATTAACTCCATACCAATGTATTTACTCAGACTGGTCATTGCTGACCACTTCACGTATCGCAAATCTAACCTCTCCAAGGCAAAACCGAACGTGAATGTAGAAACCAGAAGCAGTTGGCGTGGTGTGACCCTTTGAATATTCAACTCTTCTCAAATTCCAACACTCCAGTCAATTCGAAGAGGGCCCTGCCGGTCCGCAAAGGTATAAATTCCACGAGAAATAGATACGTGGGGAGCGTTGTTGAGTTCTACTCTAGTGAAAAAGTGGACGTACAGACATGATAGAGATCTGAACTCTTTACTGAGTTTTGACTACCGTAAGAACGCAAACGTCTCGAAGTGACACCATATTTTGCTTCCCAAATATCATTTGGATTAATTTTGTCTCATTTTTTATCTCAAAAATCGTTCGGTGAAATGAACTTCACGAGTGTCATGTTTTTTGAGACCTTTTTCTCATGAGTTCGGCTTTCAGTCAGGCATATATATGAAATGTAAGAATTATTAAGTAAGGTGATTTTTTAAAACATGGAGTGGATTTTTCGATACGTGAGGCTGTATGGGAATTGACTGATTTTTTTGAATTCTTCCGTACATTATTAAATATATTATTCATTGTTTTTATTTATGCATGGTCAGAAACGGGACATTATTTGTAACAACGTGTTATTAGATGTTTCATGTGTACGTATTTTACACAACGAATCAAAGTGTGTCCTAAGAAAAATAAATATTCTTCCATAAACATTAACCAACTCTTAAAAATTTAAAAATGTACTTATCTTAAGCTATTACTTAGATGTTAATATTATTAGCAATATTTTAACAGATTATTAATGTTAAAAATATAATTTAACTCATGTTGTGAGAATTTTATTAATATTTCAATGAATAAAGATATTAAGCGTGCAAAATATGTAATATAAAATGTCTAAGATTGTCAAACCATTTGTCGAAAACAGCAAAAGATATGTTTTCATCAGAAATTTTATAAAAAGTGTGTAATACCTTTTTGGAGTACATGCTCCAATAAGAGATAAATTAATCTAAGAATCATTCAAAGTTTTGCCCCAAAATTGACGTCCAACTAGTAAATTCTTCTCGGAAAAAATTTATTTTTTGTCACCCTCGACAAATTTTTCTTTAAAATTTGAAACTAAAGGATTTGTAATATTTTCCGATGTCGCAGACGAATAATATTGCCAGGGCTTTGAAACACCTTTTGTACCTTGATTCTTACTTCACTAGTGATTTTCACGACCCCCTTGAATCCTGAGGTGGTCATGAAAATTATTAAATGATTGCTGAAGACTAAGTACATTATATCAACATATCCAGAGGTAGGATGTTGAATAAAATTTTAAAATCAAACGAAAAAAATATTCATACCTGGTCATTTGGATCCTATCGATGAATCAGCATCTCGTCTCCAATGGTTTTGAATCACCTTCTCGGGATTCAAGAAAATTTTCCATTTATTTTTAACCTCACCTCGTAATAGTGATCTCAGAAAGTGTCTTCGCAACTAAAACCCCATCCCTGCGAGACAGCCAGTCTTTTAATATTTAACGAAGGAATTAAACTTACTCAACCATAAAATTTCCCGCACCTATCACCAGTTACTTCGAATCGAAGAGGCGAGGGGGGGGGTCGCCTCCCACTTTTTGAGGGGAAAAGTAATTTTTACTGCATTTTAGTTGCTTGAAATTAGGAAATATATTAAATAAATAGTGTTCCGGAAAAACAGATAATTTTATAGCTACATCTTTATATTTTGTTGTCTACTCCCTATACACTCGGGTGCCTTTAGATGACTATAAATGTTTTGCCTTCTACCAACTTTTGCCATCCAATCGCCGATAATGAGTGGCATAGATGGATACTGAGAAGTCGCTGCATCCACATTTGGTTACCTGATGGCCCTGGTGCAAACAGACAACAAACTGAAACTTCTTGAAACGCTCTATTAGTTCAGTTGCATTGCATTTTGACATGGAAAAATACATGACAGCATTTTTATTACTTTAAGTTGTTGGCTTGGCCATCCGAAACCTTTATTTATTTACAATCCACATCAACCCACTCACCCATTGGGTATGGAGTTATAAAACGGCGGACGGGGAGAAGTTCACACTCGGCCCTCAAGAGGCTGGAAATAAACAAGCAAAGTAATAAAAAGCAATGTACCCAAAGACAGTGCCAAACCGGAAATCACTGAATAAATGCAAAAATAGTTACAATATTTATGAAAAAATATAGAAAATTCAGTCATTAGCAAAACACGGTAAACAAATTACATCATGAAAAAGAAGAAGCAATACATAATAGGGTGCATGTACAATACAATACAAAACCAGCATAACCACAAATGAGAAACCTCAGAGCTGTAATAGACTATCGCAGGCCACCTCTATACACACACACACACACACACACACACACACACATCATTACTTCGTTCAGTTACGTATTGCTTGTATTACGGTTGTCGGCAAGTTTGTATTTATTGACCATACTACATTCATCTTATAATTAAATTTGCATTTGCGACAGGCTAGAAAAGAAGGGGGATGGTGGTAAAATGTAACATGCGAGAAAAACATGTTTAAAGTTTTGTTAATTTCACGCTAATTTTGCCAATTCCAGCAAAAAAGGCAGATTTTTTAACATTATAAACACCGTCAGAAATTATCAGTCATTTCAATCGATCATTATTGTTGTTAATAAATCAATCATTCATAATAAAATCCTTATTGTGAGGGCCACTAATCCTTTTTCTTCCCAGACGGTGCATTTTTCATTTTTTGTTTTTGTTTCTTACAAACGAATATCGACTTTCTAATCCATATAGGATGAAAATAAATTTTCATTACTTAGTACCGTCTCGTTGTGAAAGATTTGAAGATATAGAAACCGTCAGAACCTTAAATTCATTTCTAGATCACTAATATCCTTTCTTGTCAGCCGATAAAATTTGTTAAGAAACTAACTAAATAAAATCTGTATGCCCAGAAACGGGAGTACATCTGTCTCTCTATTCAAGAAAAGAGCACAAATTAAAAATGGAGGGAATCCAGTATACACTTTTTCAAAGTTTCACACACAGCAAGTTCAAAACAATCATTGCACTTCATCCTTGCTGTGCGTGACTTTTGAAAATTATAGCCGGATTCCTCCGATTTGAATTTGTGTTCAATTCTCTCCATTGCTATGTTGGTTGCTGCTGCATTCGCACGTAACAAATATAATGATTTCGCTAATTTTTGTTATTTCTTGGTTTTATATTGTGTGCTTTTTACTTCAATTTATTTTAATATCTTTTGCTAATTTCTCGTATTTTGTATCTCTAGTCAAGAACTATGCTAAATCTAGAAGGATGAATTTTAGTAAATCCTTACACCAAAAGATAGGTGCCTAATTTTGTACTAAATCCGCAAAGGCTAGACTGCGTCCATTTGTTTCACCTTCTATCTTCATGTGAATACAATAACCCAAGAATACCACAATCAAGATGAATGAAATTTGGTATGTGCTCTTGACACCAAAATTGTTGGATAGATATCAAAGTTTAACCAACCTGGTAAAGCGGACGAGGCCCAAATGTGTGTTGGAGAGCACTCCCAGTTTTGTCTTGAATTTTGAACAAAAGCCGATAAAAATATCTAGCGGAAAGAAAAATAAGAAATTATACCGTGTTACGAAGTACAAGATAGTTTAATACAACTTGTATGTTTATAGATACATCAGCAGTAAAATGGAATTTTAGGCAAAATCAATAAAAGAGACGTTACCAAAAAGAAACAAAAGATGCCATGTTGCATGAAACACTAAATAATTTGAACACGGAATAAGTTTTATAGATGCTATATGCATGCTACTAACGCTATATTTCCTGTTTTCTAGCATCATCTATATCGGATGCAGTTTAAATAATTCTTCAACATTTATACAGGTTCATTAAAATACAAATGGCCAAGTAAATTAGTTTAGTTTAGTTTTTTTATATTAACGTCCGTTTTTGAGCAATACAAGGAGCTATTTTGGGACCCGGACCTCGTAATTTTGAACCTCAGTCAGATGAGGACGACACCTGAAGCTGGCACCCCCCCCTCTCCAAACACCACGCCACACCAACGGGAGGACGTTTGACCACTACATTATGATTTAACGTGCAACAGGCCCCCTTACGGCGGATCTTCAGTGGAATCGGGTTTCGAAGACGCCTGGAGCCCTCAGCCCCAAGCCGAAACCTTTCCGCGAGCCACCATGGTCACATCCCGGAATAGGGAAAGATCAACTAGATTTTCCATACGCCTTATCAGCGTAATTGCACAAGCTGGAGAGTTTTCTAAGCGAAAACAAATGTGGACCAATTCCCCCCCCTGAAAGTCCACCAGGACGGTAACCTAAGTGGCATGGCAGGAGACTTGGATATAAAACAGCCGCCCGATTATGCCATTTTTTTTTAAAAGTATGAATAGGGACTAAAGTATTACAGTACCCAGAGCGCCATTTACTTTTAATACGTCAATGATGGTGGGGGATGAAAACTCATATTTTGCGCAGGGCACTTATCCTCGCGACTCTAGCTAGTCAGACTTTTATCTAAGGGGATATCTAGGTGCTCCAGGATAATTTTCATTAACACAACTTGTACCACACTTTTCTCTTTGTCATCACATGAGTGAAGGACTCATGGACGGTTAGATATGCAACAACAAGAGGAGAAGAATCATCATCAACCAAGAAATGGCAAAATTAGAACTGGGTTAATTTACACATAACTAAAAACAATAAATTAATGTCTGGTGAAAAGCATAAGATCCATGCACCTATAGAAAAAAGGTTTTTATTGTTTCGTAAATATCCTTAAAACTTAATTTGTTTTGAGCTTTGAGTTAAATCCAGCAAATTAAAATCTAGCGAGAAGAGAAAATAAAGAGTATGTCTGTAAAAAGAAGTAAAGTATGCAGTATTTTAATAATTAATTTAGATAAATTTTTGTTTAGAATATGTAACTTTATAAGATATATCAATTGGTTAATCATGTGTTTTCCACCATAGAATGCAAGGTGCAACTTTCAACAATTCAATCACAGAGACTACTCGCGGGATTAAATTCTACATGAATGGTATTGAAACGCGCCGCAAAAGATGGTATGCGAAATCATTTTAATAATATCTTCAGAAAAAACAACTCTCAATAAGATTTCATTCTTTTTTTGATTCAACTCTAATTTGTCATAAATAACATTTAGTCTATTTTTATACAAAATTATCAAGAAAGATTTGAAATAAAAAAAAAAACGCATTCATAATGTCTTTTGGAAATCGGTGTTATATAAGAAAAAATTATTTAAATACAACTATCTAACCTATTAAATTAATCGATATGAGTTCTTAAGATTTCCAATACAAACGATGCACAATTATGAAATATATGCAGAATTCAAAGAAATAAAATCTATATTTTTTCATTTTAAAACAATTCTTTTTTAATATAATTCTATCATAAAATAACAATATGTGGTTTTGTAGCAGGTTATAGATTGAGGATGTGTTACCACAATAAAGAGAAATACACATCTCTCGCTTTCCCAGGGGAAAAAGATTTTCCTCTCCCAGATATTTTAATTTCAGCGGTTTCCTTATTAAAATTACCGAACGACAAGCTGTAAAGTTATTTTATCATTAGCGCAGTTGTTGCTCACGGTATAACAGGCTTTGTTTAAAGGTATTTAGTTTTTCGATAATATATCTTTCAGAATTTTATAAGTCAAATATCTGAATCATTTAAAAGAAACGCTCACTTTGGAAATAGTAGGTTTTGGTATTTCAGTTTTAATGATTTTCAGCTTCCTCTGAATAAATGTCACCAAAACATACTAATTGCCAATCCAGTTTTGAAGCAATAATTTTTTTATGCAACGTTATAACATTTTCGTATCTTACAATTACAAAAAAAAGTTTAGAATCGCATAATCGGCGTGGTGATTCCTTGGCGCCATCTGTTGATACTTTGGAACGATGCAAGCTATATTGTGTTGAGAAAACAAACTATGAGAGTCATATTTTTCGATTTATTAAAAAGCAACTTAAAAAATAAAAACTATTTATTATTAAAATATTATTTACTATTAAACCATATTGCTATAAAAATAAAGAAGCTAAAAGCTGTAAAAACAATCAGATTCATTCTATTTTAGTGTAAATGAAATTTTATTAATACACTAAATCGAATCAGAACGCATTAGCAAGAATTGTATAAAATGTTTAGTGGTAAATTGTTGAAGATACGTTTCAAAACATCCTTCCGAAACTTATTAGTGAAATATTAGATGGCGATTTTTTTCAACAAATAATGAGACCATCTCCTCTTCCTTTTTTTTTCGAAGACATCTGAGATTAATTGATTATTTTGACTGTCCGTTTTAAAGTTGCATTAGTAAATCTCAAAATTTTGACCGGCTGTTTGGTGCAGGGCCGGTGCATGTACCTGGCTTTGTTAGTGAGAGAAAAATTTATGTGCCACTTACCAATACATACCTACACCTTTACATGCATATCACTCATAACAAAATCAAAAATAAACATTATTGTTTATTAAATTAAGGAAACATTTAAATTGCCCAAAATGGTAGAACGATTTTCTGTAATATTCATTAACTTGCATTTTAATCATCAATAATTCATTAACACAATAATGCATTTACATTATATAGTTAAATACATGTTCCATTTAAGTATTATTATGAGGGGCATAAGGAAGTCTGACGATTGTCTAGAATCATCTAATGGTAAAACTGGCCTCGGTCAGATGACGAGGAAGGTACTTGAACCAGCACATCCTCTCCAAACTTCTACAATACACCAGCGGAGAACGCTGGTGATTGAGAGACTTAGTTCTTTAACTTGCAACGAGGCCACATAGACGGCGGATCTGGAGTGTAGTCTCTGTAAAACTCATCCAGCGAGATTAGTTATCTAAAATATCTCTTTCCACGCTCTCTCTTCGGGGTTTTCAAAGGAATAAAAATTTAGCGTCCAAGTTGGTAAATATACTAAGCATAGGCAATACAGTATTCATTAAAGTGCATCATTTTGTACTGAGGGATCTGTCCCAAAAGAGTTCATACCTCTAGTGGAAGTATATGTTTAGCAAAACGGAAGGGCATACAAACAAATGTGTTTATTCAGAATAATATGCTACTTGCATTCAACAGAATGTTTGAAAAATAACCAGATTTGTATTTCAGTTATATAAGTAGATATTGGGTGCCTAAGTTTATAGAATATGACTTTTCAACAAAGGTGCTCAATGCAATGTTCTTAATACTAAAGTCTTTCCATTTTCAGTAAGACATCGACATACGCGTTTTCCATCAACATAATCGGGTTGGTTTTGTAATATCTCTGGTTCCAAGTTGTATCTTGCACTCAATGGATGGATATCTTCGAGGCGTTCACTGAATAAAATTGCCCTCCATTCTCACTTATACCTTCCGAGACATAATACTTACACATTCTCAATTGGTTTAGATCGGGTCTCATCAGTGGCCTCGAACAGTAACATTTTCGAGTTTAAATAATTTTCGTAGCGCTGGAGGTATGAGTGGGAACATTTATCATGCCTTGATATTCCCAATTTCGTCCCCTATGTTTTCTGCAAATGGCATAAGATGATTTTCTAGTGTTTCTATGTATTTAGGAGAATTCTGATGGACGTCTAAAGGAATAAACCCGCTACCGTTAAAACCGAAAGCCGCCCACATCATCACAGATCCACCCACCACTTTTGCATACTGAAAAAAAAAAGCTCACCACTGCGTAAATCATGCCAATATTTTTATATTCCCGTCAGGTCCATCGAGGTTCCTTTTTTGTTCATCACTGAAAAGGACAACCATCCATTGCTCGCCATGTTGTATGATTACAAGCACATTATAAATTTCTTACTAATGTGAAGGTTTGAAATTAGTAATCTGCGAGCCATTTTTTGCGTGGATCATATAACCACATTCTATGGTCGTCTATGAACAGTGTTCTTGAAGTTGCAACCGGGAAGTCCTAGTAATTTCATTGAAACGACATTTTCTGATTGGAAGTCGTGTATTTGTATCCGTCTATCACTGCAGAATATCAACGTGTGGTCTTATACCGAACGATGGTTTTAGCTCATATGGCGTTTTAATACACGATAAATCATACTTTTAGGAATGATTTAAAAAAGTTTCGATATTTTTCTTAACAGTCTTGCCGGTAATTTCAAATGCGAATTTTACTCACTTCTTCATTAGAAAGCTACGAAGCTTTAGAGCATCTTGAAACGCAGAACAAACGGCCGTTTTCCTTTTCTTACAACCTTATTTATTAGGCTCGAATCGACGTCGCGATTACCAATACCATGTACATAAGTGCAATTGTCTATAAACTTTTTTGGGACAGAGTTATTTCTGTTTATTCTGCGGTTTAAAAATTGGCATTAAATGTACGGGGTAGAACTGCTGTTTTCAATATAATGGACACCAACATATCCATGCAGTAAGTTGCAATTAAATACATCATATACAACAAAAAATATAGGCAAAATACGAGATTCTATAAACTTTTGGGACAGAGTGTACATTATTTCCATGAGTGATGTATTAATCCGAATAGTACTAACACTCAAGGGAGGAGGTAACTTTGAGAGCAATCGTTGAGATAAATTGAAGCAAGGATTCCTCAAATACTTCGAGAATATATAAAAAGTTCAAAAGCATTTCGAGAGTTTCACATCTTTCATATATACACTAAACATAAAATTATTTTAGAAATAAATGGTTAGAAACAAAAGCATTCAAATAGGTGAGACTTAAGAATGCGGTGCGTTTTCGTTGCCATGCTTGCCATAATCGCGCTAACTGTTGAAAAGCTTGCAAAAGGGGGGATCAGGATGACAAAATTGGCAAATAATCATCCGAGAGAAATTCCATTTTGGCGACAGCACTGTATTTTTAAGCCTAGGCAGCATGCTGAGCATGTTGAAGCAAATTATTTCTCTTTCTTCCTGAGCGCCTTTCAAAACTTTTTCGATTAATTTGTTGTACATTGAATTCGTTTTCTTTATTGTTTTCACCGTAATATATAGCAGCACGGTTGAGATCAAGTATTAGCTTCCGTGAAAAGAAGACTGAAATAAATCGCAGTTGTTTGTTTACGTTTAAGGAGGTAATCCGCAGTGACCATCAATTGCTGCTATAGTTGTTGCCAATCCTGTAACTAAATAACACCCTTTTTTTGAGAGCCGCAAAAGATAAATAATCTATACATTTAAAAAATTGAATATTTTATTGTTCATGTACTTTAAAATATTTATTTCGTATATTATTAATAGCACAGATCATATTTAGGCATTAAATGCCGTATTTTTCAGTGACTTTTCGTCGGTAACTATAAGTTTAATTTCATCTAATTCAAAAATGATTTAATTTAAACATGAGTTTTACTCATGAATTTCTTTCAACAGGAAAGTGATCTAATGAAAAACAAAAGTGAATTATATATATATATTTACGATTAAGAATGTTGAATGTATTTAAATATGGTATTTTATTTATTTTTTGCAAGCATCGTCGTATTTATTTGTTTTGTAACTATTTGCCCATAGATTTAATTTGCGAATAGTATAGTGTCTTGTAATTTCCATAAAAAAATATACTGCTTTAGAATTCCGAGAGGAATGATCACTTCAATTTCATTTTTCGTTTTATAAATTTCGAACAATAATTCAAATTTCGCCTGAAATTTAGAAGCGTCCTTATGTAACAATGGGGGGGAAATGTCATCTTGGATACAAATACCTTTGCTTCCTAAACAGTTTATTGATACCTCTATGAGGTCACTTATAACCAGAAAAGGCCTACCAACCGGGCAAGGCAACAATATGGTGTTCCCCTCCCAACAAGGGTATTTTTAAAAAATTCTATATTCTAAATGTCAAACAAACTTTTACTTATAAATCTGCATGTTTTACCTCCTGCTTAATAATATTATGGTGAGAATTTTTAAACTTGAGCTATATTTAAGCTTATAGAGTGGTCTTATTCAAACTAAACTAATATATTCAACAGATTTTTAAAATATATGATTATATTTCTCAAGTCTCGTAAACCATTTTTTCCCCTTCACACTCCCGCTTTGGCACCACGGGCAATTGCCCGGTTGCCCGGGCCTCGGGCCGCCTCTGCTTATAACACGTAATGGGATAGCAAAAAGTTTCACAGCTTTTGTTTCTTTCTAATTTTTTCGATATTTATTAACCAAAAATAGCAGATTGTCTTAAAATATTGCATTAAAACTTGCTGAATATCTATTTTAATTAGAATTTGTTCTTATTAGCAGTAATTAATCATTTTTCATTCATTTTTCTTAGTAATTTCTCAATTTCAGGATTGCAGAAATATTGCTTGGAAGAAAATGGAATCGTGAAATTTTTTTCAACCTGATAGAGCAATCAGGAATGGAACAAGTTTGAAAAACTTTGATATAGAAAAATATTATTAAATCATGTACTTAAGCTTCCTTCCACCCCATCAAAAGCGAAGTTTTAAATCTATGTTCTTATAGATTTCATTATAGTGTTATCATTTAGTTACGGATTTATTCCCCTGCTTTTCTTTTTTTCACATCAGCGCAACAAACAAATCTTTTGAAAAGCATTCGTCCTGTTTTGGGAGCGTATATTTATCAGTGCATCCTTTTTCTCTTTCAGAGACCTTCAACCAAATCCACATTATGGAGAACTCTCTCCCAAATTCAAATGCAGACAAAATATTCCTTGCCAGAATGGCGAAGTGACCTTTAAGGAAACCAAAGAACTACGGAAATTCTTCTGGAATAAGAGAGCATCGCGAAAAAAATTAACGCGCAAGGCGGAAAATATCGCTGTGCCAGGTCCGTTGCCCTGAGCATTTCATATGCACTGACCGTTTGCCCTTTTCTTTTCGAGATTTCTGCACTGTTTTTTTAAAAGGTAAGGAAACTCCGGCTTCAGTTCAAGGAAAGAGCAATTTCAAGCTTGTTCTGGATGTTCCCGGGCTATATCCTCAGACCAGAGATAGCGGGCGGAGAGCATTTGGCGCAGAAATTTGCCTGAGGCAATTATTTTTTCTGCCAGAGTCCGAGGGAGGTGCAGAATGAAAAAGGAAAAATAGAAATGGAACTCAGCGTTCTGTTTTTTTGTTTATGTATTTCTAGACCACCACTCAAGAAAACCAAGTCATCGTCCCTTGGGTACAACTGGCGCCCCCCAGTTCGTAGAGGTCATTTTCCCGGAACCTAAGGCAGTGAATGACACTTGGTATAGATGAGAAAGAAAACTGACTAGATACGAAATGAGCCCTGTAAACAGGAATGGGCAAACAAGCAAGCAGTGCTAGAATAAGAACAAGGTTAACCCTTTTCGTGTTCATTGATCTCAGTGAAACTATAGAATTGAACTTTTTTTTACTGCTCATGGGCGAAAAGTAGCGTATTTTCTTTCATAACTTAAAGCCCGATATATAGGGCCTTACACAAAATTCCAGTTCAATACCGATTGGTATTCACAAGATATCAGCATTGCAGAGCTAAATTGCTTTTGATATCTAAGGAGAAACGAAAAATTTCTATTTATATATATAATAAATAGGAAATATATTATTTTCTGCCTCAACGTGTCAGTTCCGCCCATACAATTCTATAAAAAATATTTGTTTTAGTGCACTCCACCACCCCTCAATCCTTTCACTCTCATTGGTTTCGCGGTGAAACCACATTGACATTTTTTTTTACATTGTACGTATTGCGGGAAACGTAGCGTGATTTTTCTCTCATAACCTAAGAACCAGATATATAGGCCAACTTATATAAAAATTCTAGTTCAATACCGTTCGTATACACAATGATATCGAAATTATTTTTGATCTCTAAGAGGGAAAAAAAATGATGAGGGTTCTTGCACAAATTGATATTTTCAAAAATTGAATCTTCGAAAGTAATATTGAATTTTATGAAGGTTGATTATCCTGAATACTCACATACACTTATAAATTAAATACATAATTTAAATTGCATTTCGATGATAACTTATTCGGAGGAAAAATAGCCGGTTACCGTTCATTGGTTTCCATATGTATATTATCATAAAGATTGTTAGCTTATACTTTATATAATTGTCACTGTGAAGCCACACATTTCTTGAAAATCAGAAAATGCTAATTTTTTTCCCTTTACATATTCATGATCAGTTACGTGTCTAATACTCATTTTTGAAATAAATTTAATAATTTTCAAAACGAAGCATGTAGTGAACTTGAAAAGGTTAATACTCGAAAGAGCGTGGTACCTCTTCGGTACAAGGCAAATATTTAATTACACTTTTGATTGTAATGTTTGTTTAGTATATTGGATAAAGAGTGCATGTGAGATTTCACGTGGAATAGCTTGAAATGTTGTTTCGCAGTTAAATACGCAGTTATATTTCGATACCAATTATATGCAAGATGTCCTGGCTAAAAGAGAATCCAAATGTTAATGTCGCTGTATATTTTGGTTTTCAAATGTTATTTTCATCTCTTACAAATTTTGATCGAGTTCACTCTGTCTATTACTTAGGCTTTGCATTGTCGTTATATTCAGACATTTAGGGTAGATACACATCCTTTGTTTTCGATGTAACTCCGGGAGAAAATAAATCACATGTAATAGTAATGTGGTGTAACGAATTGTTTCAGTAATTATATGTATATTATCATAAGATTGTTAGCTTATGCTATATAATTGGTTTTATTAGTACCATTGTTTTCAGGTTTCAGTCTTATAAAGAAATTATGAGCTAAGACGGCTTTACTAGTGTTTTGATGTATTTTTCTCGTGGCACAGACTGCACATAATGTAAATGTTTGTGATTGTTTATTTTAAAAAGCTTGAAAGTAGTTCTTCAAATTGCTTGTACGATAAAAACGACTTCTTTTACTAATAGCTAATAAATTTATTTTATATAAAAGTGGATATTTCTGAGTCTGCCGTTACAGTGGTAATAGATCCACATGATCAATTCTGAATTTCAACTACATTAACGAGGGCAATTTTTTGTAGTTTGTAGCACTTACTTATACTGATTAATACATGGAATAAATTAATAAATTAAATTCTATTTCCAGGAACGATTTAGGCATATTTAAATTCAAAAGAAAGACTTGTTTGAATCACAAACATCCAGAGACTTTTTTCATCCGTATCGTTTTCTATAACAACAGCTCTTTTGTTGCCAGTTTTGGAAACTAAACTTCAAACAACAAAGATAATATCATATGCGAGAAGAGCTGCTACAAGTTCAATAAAGCGGAATGTGAGGAAAATTAATTGACTCTGCTTAGTTATCAGGTAGTAATCGATCTCTTGACAAATATTTAGTAGCATTTATGTTACTGAATCTGTTTTCAGAAATTATGCTGCTTCAAATCATCAAAGTGCGAACTCTTGCTGGTACCCAGTCACATTTAATGACACCGCAAACGAAAAGGTCTCAACACAGTCTGGAGTATAGAACGCAGGCTGTGGTATATTAATTTACTAAATAATTTGATGCAATTGCATTTATTTTTTTACATATTATGATAACGATGCTTCAATTTTCTTGTTATGTTCGAATTTTGGAGTAGTGACAAATCTTTCCGAGTAAATGAGGGATTTTCCCCATCTCACAAGAATGTTCGAAAAAAAAGTTTAAAATTCAATAAATAAACTAACAACCAGCATCGAACTTTTATCAAACATTTTCTTTTAACTGCTTTTTTTCGTTACTAATTGATGACAACTTTTGTTCTTATAATGTGTTGTCGTATTGATTCACCAATATAGATTCCACGCACCTTCTATTTCGAATTAAGGCACTATGTACGAAATAATTTTATCTACAAAGTTTTAAAATACGATCATTTCAATCCAGGTATGACGCGCGATAATTTTGTTTTGTGTAAAGGCTGAAAATTGAAGGCAATAACAAGTAATTACGCACGCATAAAATCAAGAAAATACTTGAATCAATAAATGGTACAACTAACATTGGTAAAATTAGACCCTAATTTAATCTTGAAACTTAATGTTCCAGATGAAAAAAATACTCGCATTTTCTCATTTCTACACTTCAGGCGAGTGATATAATAAACTAAATATCTTTTCTTTTCAATAAATTTACCTTATTTACATTTTACTAACTGCTGTAAATCATCAAATGAATAACAGATTGCTTTTCAGTCATAACGGGCCATATCAGTGTTATTTTCAGTTACAGAAATCACTCATTGTGTGTTTTAAATATTCATCATGTTTAATTATTTTTTTATCTCTGATCCTGAGTTTCTATACAAATGAATGGGGGTTATTTCTCGTAAAAATTCTTGGAAAGAATTGCTTGTTCAGAACAAACGCATTATTCGAAACTCGGCAGCTGATTTCCTTCTCGCTAAACATCTGTCTTCCTGTATTGCATTCATTACCATAATTGATGTTATAAGGCATCTCTTTCTTCAAAAACTATGGAAAAAAAAGCGTTTGGTCTGAAATTACAGCTTTTCAGCTAATCTGAAGCTTTTATTGTGAAACTGAGGTGAGTAGTCAACTGTTCAAGAAATAATCCCGACAATTAGCGAGAACTATACGTGTTATGCTTTACCGAAAATAATAATAACACTTTTATGCACACATTTTATATATTATTTTGGATTTTTTAAGATAAAGAAATACTATGATTTTTAAAGTTAACTTGTAGCTAGCGAGTACATTTTTTGGCTTATTATCAATAATAAATGAAATAAGAAGATCAGCAGTGATAAATTAAGAGGAAATAAGCGCATAAAACGCCAGGTATCCTTTTATCGTATTATCTTCTTACATACTTTATTTAACTTAAAATTTTTTTTAGTGGTTGTATTATAGATTTTTGAAGTCGATTTTTCACTAACTTCTTGAGTGTCAGAGTTCAAAATTTTGTACAAAGATGTGTGTTACTGATGGCGATACAATATTTCCATATTTTCAATAGTTAATTGTCAATAAGTCGTGTAATTTTATTTTTTTTAATTCAATACGAAATTCGCGATTTAGTGTATTTGGGGAAAAATAATTTACTAAATTCCATAATAATTTATTGAATTTTTTGAAAATATTGAAGACTTTATTATATTATTATCTTAAAAACAGTCAATTATTTTTAAAATAGTCTTTTATTAGTGTGCTTAAAAGTAGAAAATAATTTTTTTTATCGAAAATCTGGGAATCCAAGACAAAACATAAAAGCTTGAGACAGTGACAGAAATATTCTAAGCAAATTAATCTACAATGAATATCATAAGAAAGAAAAAAAATCCTCATTAAAATTAGGCATTTTCAAGCAAAATTGAAAGAATCTTCATAAAAATATTGAAGCATTTCAAACAAATTGAAGAATCTTCATTAAAAAAATTGTGCCATTCCATCATAATTCAAGAATCTTCATTCAAAGATTGGAAACGATTAAGAACACGATTAAGATTCAATTTATTTATATAGCGTATCTGTCAGCGCCATGCGCTTATTACATTTTGTTTTCAATTTCAAATTTTTGATAAAAAAATATTTTCTACTTTTAAGTAACCATGAAAAGAATAAACATGTTTTATTAAAGATTTTTTTGTTTAATATTTATTGTAAAACTTAATATATATTAAACAAAAAATATTTAATATATATATTAAGTTTAACAATAAATATTAAACAATTATTTTAATAGTAAATAACATTTTATATTAAAATAATATTATATAAATATTTAATAGTTAATATTTAATTGTTTAACAATAAATATTAAACAATTAAATATTAAATATTTATTTAATATTTAATAAATATTTAATATATAAATAATAGATTAGTTAGTTTTACGTCCTTTTCATATTTCTTTTGGTTTGTAATTGCACATTAAATTGTATGGAATATACGTGAAATTCTCAAAATTAGCCTATACAGAAACATCTCTCACATCTAAATTGATATGGGAAAAGTAATGTGTTAGAAATTCATATAAAATTCTTGTATTTGGAAGAATTTGAAATTTTTTTTTATTCAGAGCAAAATATATTTCCACTTTCTGCTACACTACTGTAATAATAATTCAAAAAGTTTTATAGTTTTGGGAAACGGCACCTTCTGGATCATACTCATTGACCGAAAGGTATTGAGAGCAAAATCACTTTCTCTTTAACAACTTTTCTGGCTCATGGAAACGAGTTTCGAAGGATGAAATTCTTATTCATAATCATTTCTTATGTAAAGAAAATTATATCATCTGAAGATTGAATCTTTTCAGTTAACCTTACAGAGGATCTTGATGAATAAAAGGCTTTTTTCCCTGTTACCATATTCAAAACCCATGGTACCATTTGGAAACATGAGAAGGAACGTTATTGCCTGTTACATTTGCACAAATTCGAAGGAATTGAGAAAAAATATTATTCACAAATTAATAATCGGATGAAAAACCCCATTAAAATAATTTTGAAAGGATGTGGAAATTATTTATATCGATAGTAACGGCAATAGTAGAAATATTTTCTTATGTTTTTTTCGAGAAAAATTCTAGTCAAAAAACAGTGTTGCAGTATAGTTCGAGCAACTATCGTGATTTATGTTGAAATGTACTTCAGTATTGTATACTATTTCCTGAAAAATCTTTGATAGCAAAAATACTTAAAAAAAAATTCTTATTATGGGTACCAATGATTTCTTATCATTTTTGAAACAACACTTCATCAGATGATTAATTCCGGGTATCAATAGTTGGAAATAATTTTCCATAAAAAAAACTTTCCCGATGTTTGCGGCGCGCAACAAATCTCGAACTAAAGTGTTTATGGGTTTTAAATAGCTTCTTTTTTAAAGCTATATTTTATGGAATTTTTCGTCTCATAAAATAAATTAGGAAAAAAATTCGGAAAAAAATACTTTTGGTGTTCAACAAGAAAATAACGTATAACAATAAAATCTTTTCGAACTAAAGTGTTTATGGATATAAATAGCTACTTTTAAAACTACGTTTTTATATGGATTTTTTTTAAGCCGGTATTAATCTATGAAATCCTGTCTATTTTCTCATGAAATGAAACGTTATTGGTTCAATTTAGGCTGAAAAAGGCAGTGCCAGCTCATGTGTTCTCCGCGTGATGTGGTCCTTGTTCAAAATTATGAGGTCCATCCCAAAATTGCCCTCATATTTCTTCAAATACAACGTTGATGCAATTACTAAATCACACTTCCATGGAATGATTTTTTCTTTATTATAGCGAAGAAACTTCGTTTTCTTGCCTAGTTTAGTTAACTGAATTTTAATTTCATATTTAAACGTTGATATTTGTATAGAACACAAAACTTAGATTCGTTTTGAAATCTGAGTTCATTTTCCGAACCATGGAAGAAGTAGCACGCAAACAAAAAAAAGTATCTTTAAAAAATTGTCAGGCTATTTTAATTCCATATACGAAACATGTTTCTTGAAGAGTGCTGATATTGAACTTAATTTTTTTCATACTAAGGTGTAATGGAAGCTTCCATTATTAAAACAGCTTTATTGCTCCATAATGTAGCAATTCAGTCCAAAACATGCTAAGTCAAAGATTAAATTATCTTTCAGAGAAGTTACTTTTTTGATCAAAAACTAATTAAAATACAGGCTGTGTTTGATTCTCATTTATGATAATTACTGGATCAATAATTTTTTGATAATTAAAGAAAAACATCGTTTTCTTAAGTTTTTTATGTGCTTAAGTAAGAATAATTGCCAAAATTGTGTGAAGACCTGCTAAAAAATTACTCACTTTTCGATCAGCTATAACTTCCGCAAAACATGTGATGAAGTTTCGGCAAATTTTTTTCCTTTATAAGATTAATTCTTACAGATAATTGAAATTAAATGTGTAATTAATGCCCAAAGTTAATACATTCAATTTTCATTAATAGCCTCAATAGTAAAACGACAATTGTCTTTGAAATATTCTTCTGCGAAATGAGTTATGTTGATGGTTGAGTATTCACCAGAAACTGCGCTTTTGCGTAATGCTATGGCATGCTAAATGGGCAGGACCTCCGTCGAAAAAATGATTTTTTTAGCAAAAAATGGAGGGAATTAATTAATGATAAATAAAATATACTAAAATGGAAAAATATGACCAAAATATAATGAAATATTTTAAGCCAAAAGATTATGCTTTATACTTTCTCGTATGCAAGTATACAAAGAGAAAATATTGTAATCATCAAAAAATTCGAACTCGAGATTTTTGACGAAGATCTCCACGTTTTGAACCTCCTGAGTCCGAAAAACTGTTTTGGAATTATGTCTGTGTGTGTCTGTATGTTTTTGTATGTGTCTGTATGTCTGTGTGTGTGTCTGTATGTCAGATACGATAACTCGAAAACTAATAAGAGCTACAGGGATGAAATTTGGTATATTGGTCTTTAAACATAATTGTAAAGAGTTTCTATCAAATTTTTCGACAAAATCCGTCAACGGGAAGTCTGTCTATTTGTATGTCCGCGGTCATGTGAACACTATAACTCAAAAACTTGAAAAGCAGATGGATAAATTTATACCTAGTTTTACTATCGTCATGAATGTAGGTCAACATAAAATTTGGTCCAAATCCATCAAGGGTTGACTGTCTGTCGGTCCGTATAATTTACTTTTGAAGAAATCCGTTATCTCCCACGCGCATGTGTACTGGTTGCTTCTGTTTCCGTAATACGGTCATCTTAGCTCACTGCAAATTCTTCTCGAATAAGAAGTGAATTAATTATGGGTGTTTCTTTAATTTTTCTTTCACGCCGAAACATTTCCAAAGGTTGCATATTTGATTGCGGATTAGTTTTATTTGTATATTTCATGGCCATTTTTTTCACAGAGAGGATTTTGCAATATTTTTTACTCTGACAAGAACGAGTAGTTGATGAAATAAAGTTATAAGTAACAAACCAAAATTAATTGTCAATTGATTCATCAGTTCTGTTTTTTTTTCATGCTTTTTTAATTTCCTAAGCACTCTGCCAATATTGCATGATATTTCAACTTCCACAACTATCGGTAGCAAATTTGTAACAAACAGATCGGAGATATTGCTGGCAAGAAGCTAAAGGCTGTAGATGTGTGCAAATCTTTTAGTAACTTACATTAAATAATTGAAATTTGAGCATGTGGTCTTCTAATAATTTATCCGCATGATTGGGAGGAAGCAACACCTTTGGGAAAGTATACGAGAAAGTTTAGAGGAGGCCACTCCGCTGGTTTGACAAAATAATTCATTTATAGTTAATAACGTGGGACAGCGGTTCCCTAACTTGCTTTTTTGGTTGTGCGGACTACCTTTGGGTAAAAAAAATGACACGAATGACCCACTAGCTAAGTATACAAGTAAAAGATACAAACAAATACACGTTAAGGTTATAGTGCCTTGTCCTGAAGCAACACGAGGGCCATTTTGGAAGGGGCCTCGTAACCGTGAACCGCGGTCAGATGATGAGGACGACACCTGAGTTTCCCCCCTCTCCAAACTTCTTCACCACATCAACGGGTGGACCGTTTCGACCTCTCTCATAATTTGACGTGCAACAGGCCCCACATACATGGCGGATCTTCAGTGGAATCGGGTTTCGAGCCTGGATCCCTCCGTACCCGAAGCCTTGGCCTTACCGCTAGTTCACCGCGGTCATATAAAAACACATATAATATATATATATATATATATATATCAATATCATGAAAGTCAAAAAATGTTG
>BGPR01001986.1:74524-155361 GCA_013235015.1 Araneus ventricosus | reverse complement strand
GTGTGTGTGTGTGTGTCAATGATATCATACTGATTGGTTAGTTATTAGGGTTTCAGTATCAACCTTGGACAGATACTCCTTCACGCACTCCGGTGACCCAAGGGTATTCAGTATGTATTCAGTTATGGACAAACTTTCAAAACAAGGCTTTTAATGAAGGAATATATGTTGCCCTGAACGCTCACACTTTCCCAATCGGTAGCAAGTTTTTTACAAAATGGTCGTAGCTCGTTCCTGGATTACCATTTACTCGCACCCAGGCAGTGAGATTTTCCAGACAATATGGTTTCAGAATATTTTCCTTTATATTTAAGACAAAACTAGATTTAATAGAAGTTGAAGCTAAAACATCATTAAATGACATACTATCAGAAAATTTATCATTCTAACTCCATTCTCAGGACCCAGCACAAAGGCAAAATTAATCATGAATCCAGCCGACGGAGTTATATTAGTTTAATTTCAAGCAAAAAAACGGGCTGGAGAAAACAATTATCGAAGATGCATATCGAGAATCCAACATTATCATCAACCCTCGACCCCATCGGTGTACACCACAGATTCCTCTTCACTGGGGAACTCAAATCCAAAATTTCCTTCTAAGTAATAAACTTGATATCTCCTATATATTCATCTAGAGATCTGGGTCACAAATATCTAAATAATTTTTTGGATCTTTGGTTCAAATTTGGAACTTCAGAAGCAGATCTGGTGAGAATATGCTTAAGGGAGGCATACTCAAGATAACATTAGAGCATTTTTTGAGTTATTTCGAGAGGACCTAGAAAATTTCAAAAGAAAAATCATTTGAAACCATCCGAAACATGGGACTATTCATACCCGGATGACAGGCCAGATAATGGGGTGAGAGAATGTTGAAATATCGGTTTCCGTGTTTAAATAAATGGCTGTTGATCTGAGAGGAAAATTTTGGTTAGAAAGTTATGGGTATTTAATACGACCATAAAAATGTTTTATTAAGTGTCAAGACATATTAATTAAGTTAATCGTAGAGAAATTAAAAAAAAAAATATTTCTACATTTCTTTAATTTGAGAAAAATTTTGAGGTCCAATTAAAATATGTCTTATAAAGAAGAGTATATATCAAAACTCAAGATCGATATCTGCATTATTTATAGGAAAATTCAAGCTGGCAAGAGCGTTCTTCAAAATTTATGTACTACTAGAGCATTTTATTTGTAAATAGCTAAATAAATTATTTTGGTATAATGAAGGGCTGTTTTCTCGTCTGGTACTACATTACCTATAGAACAGATTTTTTCGCTGCACGATTTCAGATCGATAGACATGGCGAGTTAGTACCACATATAAAATCTTTAGGGACATTTAGCATAAAGGCGAGTAGAGATTACTTAGCAATGAAGTAGAAAACTGCCTTCTTCATTACTATAGATGGCGTTGTATAGGGAGCTGTACTACTGGATTTTCACGAGCAAGGCATTTTTAAGTCAGTCGCTCAGGTTGTTAAAATGGCCAATCTACATCTCGCATATGGACCAACGGAGTGTAACAGACGACGTCTGCGCTGCTTATTACCGACGATTTTCGAGGGAGGCGTGCGCCATCGATCATACGATATTTACATCACCACACTACAATTGGAGTTGCGAGGGTAAGTGGCCCCGGGTCATAATACGATTTTTTAAGCGCCACCCTCGTGTCATGAGTTAATTAATTAACTTGTGTTAACGACGCCAGACATAAAACTTATTCGCCTCATCGTTTTTGACTTTAAAAGTGACATATTCCTTTATAATCCTTTGTCGCCACTCAGTGGCGTAGCTTGAATAAAGACGTCAGAAAATAATATTATTTTATTTATTTATGCCAATTGTTATCAGTGACTTAACAGGTGTAAATGTCGCTAAGGATATGTTACTATTTTTTTCTTCGCCTTCATCATATGGCTTTGAAAAAGTTGCATAAACTCAACAATGTTTGATTCTATGGCGTACCTAAAAAAATGGCACCAGGGCATCTATACGCCCCTTGTCCCCGAATCTCTACATACTGCAGCACTTGGAGCTGTTCGAGTGGTTTCTTCAAGAGTTTTAATGAATGGAGAACTTGAACGACAGATGTTTGCCATTGGAGAAGAATGTCCCTACGTTTTGCAGAATGTAGTCCCAGGACAGTCTCGCACTCTTGAAGGAACCACTCTCACACATTTTCTGGTGCAGGTTTAAAATGCCGTATGAAAGTGTACGGTACAGGTGCATAACGGCTCGTCCGTTACGCTAACCGCTTCATATGCGAGGTGTCTGTCAGCCAGTTCCGTGTTTGTGCATTCGCTTATCTATAACCTCAACCACCCCGATTCGTACCATCTTTTCCTCTTGTGTTAACAGAGTGGGCGGGGCGATAAATAATAAACCTCAGCAATTCGTGACAATTGTTTTGCTCGTTCGAGAGAAATAAATGAATCTCAGGGACTGAACCTCAAATTCGGTTTCCTGCCTGAACAATACGTGGTTCAGCATCCATATTAGCCCTTTGTCGCACGAAGAAGGCGTTTTCTAACCATGCTATGTGATTCCGTCTCTCGTCTCTGCACTATCTAATCGCATAAAGCGTTTCGTTATGGTAGTGTCTCACGCTGCAGTAAACTACTTATACGCGTGTTTCGATCTTGATTTTTCTAAAAGGTGAATTGTAATAAGAACGTAAAATAATATATATCAATCTGAAATATTTTATCAGATATCCCCTCTTTAAGATGTATTTTAGTAAGTTGGAAAATTTTACTCAAATAAAGAGTAATCTTTTTCTTAAATAATCTTTCTTTTTTTCACATTTTTTTGGGTTAACCCTTATCAAATTAAGATATCTGAACGTACAAGAAATGATTTTATGGACATTTTAAATAACTATAACTTTTCTCGTTGAACTGTTTCTCCGTTAATAGTCTATTATTTAAACACGGAAGACCGATGTTTGAAATTACCCACCCTCTTTGTCCAGCCAGTTAATCAGGTGCATAATTAGTAGCATGTTTCAGAGGAAAACTCAAAAAATTAATGTAATAAAATACTGTCATGTAATTTTCCACATTTGTACTCGATCAAAATTCGACTCGACTAAATATGCATTAAATGAGAAAACATCTTGGTTGTAATTACAATAAAGATTTTCCTAAGCGCCCACGCCACTATGGCAATTAACCTTCTTAAAGGCCACTGTTGGTATGGAATGATTGTTTGGTACAGAAATACTTTGCCACATAGACATGATGCTAAAATAATGTCATGGAACGAAAATTTAGACCCTTCCGAGAAAGGTCGGTTTCGTTTGTAAACAAACCGATCGTTGCCATCCAGTGGTGTAGTCGTAAATTAAACGGTAACTGGAACGCTCAGCCTAGATTATATTGTTTGGACGGGGTAAGGAGGAATCACTTTACAATAAAAAAGTATTTTTACATTACAAATGCATGTTATTTTATCTAGGTATTGAATCTGATCATGAAATGATTGAACGTCAACAGTGAAACAATATATATTTTAACAATATTTTGTTTTGATCAAACATTAGCATAATGTACTTTAGTCAAATCGTAAATATAATGAAGATGTTAAAGAAATATTTTGAAAATTTATATGTTTGGTTGTATAAAATTAAGTACGCCAAATGAATCACGGCATGATAAAGTAACGAAAATTTCCTTGAGTTTAGAATCAAAAAAGAAAATGCAATTGAATGTTTGCAACCTTATTACTTTTAACCCCTTCCCACCACCACTTACCAGTAGCTTATTATTTCTATTAATTTGAAATATCTTTCACGTTTTCAAGGTAAGAAGTAGTCAAAGATCGCGCTGTTTTAAGGAGGGATCCACATTTTTATTTTCCCTATTTATTTCTCGTAAATTAAGCAGTGCCAGAACGTCGTTCCCTGTGATAAAAAAATAATAAAGCAATTGCCGGAAAGCCGTTCCGACTCACGACACCTTGTTGCAATAAAAAAAGAGAAATTAACCTCTTTCCTGTGCCACATACCTTGGGTTTATATATATATATATATATATAGATTGAAGGTCCTTATAGCAATACATGTGAAAAATATATATATATATATATATATATATATATCAATACCATGAAAGTCAAAAAATGTTGAAATAAAATGGAGAGACTGTAGTAAATCGGTAAAAGCGTATAGATGCTCATCAGGGTAAGTAAAATCTATACGAACCACTAAAAAATTAGTGAAATCATAATGTTTTCTGCGAACAGTATTAGCATATAGCTAAAAACACTGTCCTTTACTCCGAACATTATGATAAACCAAGAATTTGAATGAAATACAAATAAAAGAAATGAATTTACGAACCTAAAACTGAGAGATGCTGCTAACGGGAGACGTGACAAAGGAAATAACTAAACGCGTCATGTAGGGACCGGATGTTTACGAAAATATCAAGTTACTTCTGATGTTGGGGGAGTTTCGATGAAGATTAGGAAATCGATGGAAAAAAAAATATGAAAGCGAAATACATTGAGGAAACGATGAAGATTAAAGAAATGATGAAAAAAGGAAAAGAGTGTATTTAAAAATTAATGTGTAATATTAAAAAATAAGGTGTATATAAAAATTAAGGAATGATGATTATAGATTTTACTTACCCTGATGAGCATCTATACGCTTTTACCGATTTACTACAGTCTCTCCATTTTATTTCAACATTTTTTGACTTTTAAGATATTGATATATTTTCCACAAATCTTCTTGAATTGCAGCATTTTTGCGCATTCGTTGCGTTTGTGTTATATATTTCTATATTATTTTATCTTCCCCTTTTATATATATATATTCCACTTTTGTTTATTTTCTCTCTTTAATAACTTTCGGCTTTTTCTTGCCGCAGATTTTTTTCATGACAATTTTTTTTCCTGTAATCTTGTTTTATGAATGTTTATGTTGTATATGTTGCTTTTACATTTCTGCTATGTTTGTTTCTTATTTGTTATATATATATATATGTGTGTGTGTGCGTGTGTTAGGATTGGTTAGTTATTAGGGTTTAAGTATCAACCTTGGACAAATACTCCTTCACACGCACTCCAGTGACAGAATTATTCCAGTATGTATTCCAGTTATGGACAAACTTTCAAAACAAGGCTTTTTTAAGGAATGAATATGGTGCCTGAATTCTCAAACTTTCTCCGCAATCGGTAGCAATTTTTACAAAATGGTTGGCCAGCTCATTCCCTGGATTACTAGCATTTTCTCGCACCCAAGTGAGATTTACCAGACAATTTGGTTTCAGAATATTTCCCTTTATATTTAAGACAAAACTAGATTTAATAGAAGTTGAAGCTAAAACATCGATAAATGACATACTATCAGAAAACTTTTTAATCTAACCCCACTCTTCAGGACCCAGCACAAGGCAAAATTAATCGCCAAGATCTCAGCCTGGAGAACGGAGTTATAGTAGTTTAATTTGAAAAAAAACGGGCTGGAGAAAACAATTATCGAAGTTGCATATTGAGAATCCAACATTGTCGCCAACCCTCGACCCATCGGTGTACACCACGAAATCCTCTTCTACTGGGGAACTCAAATCCAAGATTTCGCTTCTAGATCCAATAAACTTAATATCTCTATATTCATCTAGAAGATCTGGGTCACAAATATCTAAATAATTTTTGGATCTTTGGTTCCAAATTTGGAACTTCAAAAACTGAGATCTGGTGAGAATATGTAAAGGAGGCATGCTCAAGATAACATTAAGAGCATTTTTGAAGTTGTTCGAAAGGACCTAGAAAATTTCCAAAGAAAAATCCTTTGAAGCCATCCGAATCATGGGACTATTCATGCCCCCGAATGACAGACCAGATAAGAGGGTGAGAGAATATTGAAATATCGGTTTTTTGTGTTTAAATAAATGGCTGTTGATCTGAGAGGAAAATTTTAGTTGAGAAAGTTATAGGTATTTAATACGACCATAAAATGTTTCGTAAAGTGTCCAAGACATATTAATTATGGATTAATCGTAAATTTTTTAAAAAAATATTTCTACATTTCTTTAATTTGAGAAAAATTTTGAGGTTCAATTTAAAATACGTCTTATAAAGAAGAGGATATCTGACAAAACTTTCAGATCGATATCTGCATTATTTTATGGAAAATTCAAGCTGGCAAGAGCGTTCTTCAAAATTTATGTACTACTGAACATTTTTATTTTGTAAATAGCTAAATAAATTATTTTTGGTATAATGAACGGCTGTTTTTCTCGTCTGGTACTACATTACATATAGAACTGATTTTTTTGGCTGCACGATTTCAGATCGATAGACATGGCGAGTTAGTACCACATCGAAAATCTTTAGGGACGGTAGCATAAAGGCGAGTAGGAATTACTTAGCAATAAAGAGTAGAAAACTGCCTTCTTCGTACTATAGATAGCGTTGTATGGGAGATGTACTGCACAGTTTTCAAGCAGGAAACAGGCATTTTAGAATCGGTCGCTCAGGTTGTGAAAATGGCCAATCTACATCTCGCATATGGACCAACGGAGTGTAACAGGCGAGCGTCTGCGCGCTTGTACCAAGAACGTTTTCCGAGGAGGCGTATTCATCGCCATACGATATTTACATCACCACACTACAGTGGCGTGGCGAGGGTAACAGGCCCCCGGGTCATAATACGATTTGTAGCGCCACCCTCGTCGTCATCAGTTAATTAATTAACTTGTGTTAACGACGCCCGGAGCATAAAACTTATTCGCCCCTTCATCGTTTTTGACTTTAAAAGTGACATATTCTCTATAACCCTTTGTCACCATACTCAGTGGCGTAGCTTGAATAAAAGACGTCCAGAAAATAATATAATTTTCTTTAACCCAATTGTCATCAGTGACTTAACAAGTGTAAATGTCGCTAAGGATATGTTACTATTTTTTCTTCCGCCGTCATCATATGGCTTTGAAAAGTGCATAAACTCAACAATGTTATTATTCTATGGCGTACCCTAAAAATGGCACCCGGGGCATCTATACTCCCCTTGTCCCCAGTCTCTACGCCACTGCAGCAATTGAGGCTGTTCGAGAGTGGTTTCTTCAAGAGAGTTTTAATGAATGGAGAACGAACGACTTTGATGTTTGCCATTGGAGAAGAATGTCCTACGTTTTGCAGAATGTAGTCCCAGGACGAGTACTCGCACAACTCTCTTGAAGGAACGACTCTCACATATCTTCTGGTGCAGAGTTTAAAATGCCGTATGAAGAAGTGTACGGCTCCTCGGAAGACGTTCCGGGTACAAGTGCATAGCGGCTCGTCCGTTACACTTCGCCGCTTCATATGCGAGGTGTCTGTCGGCCAGTTCCGTGTTTGTGCATTCGCTTATCTATAACCTGAACCACCACCGATTCGTGCCATGCTTTTGCTAACATGCTTGTGCTAACTCTTTGTGTTAACAGAGTGGACGGGGCGATAAATAAACCTCAGCGAATTCGTGACAAGCTTTACAACCTTTGGGTTAGCTCGTTCCTAGTGTGAAATAAATGACTCTCAGGGACTGAACCTCAAATGTCGGTTTCCTGCCTGAACAATAAACAGTTCAGCATCCATATTAAGCCCTTTGTCGCACGAAGAAGGCGTTTCTAGCCATGCTATGTGATTCCGACTCGTCTCTACACTATCTAATCCGCACTAAAGCGTTTCGTTGTGGTAGTGACTCACGCTGCAGTAAAGTACTTATAGGCGTGTTTCGATCTTGATTTTTCTAAAATGATGAATTGCTAATAAGAACGTAAAATAATATATATATCGATCTGAAATATTTTATCAGATATCCCCTCTTTAAAAGATGTATTTTAGTAGGTTTGGAAAAATTTTACTCAAATAAAAAAGAGTAATCTGTTTTTAATTCACATTTTTTTAAATTTAACCCTTATCAAATTAAGATATCTGAACGTACAAGAAATGATTTTATAGACATTTTAAATACCTATAACTTTCTCATTTGAACTGTTTCTCAGATTAAAAGTCTAACACAGAAGACCGATGTTTGAAATTACCCACCCTCTTTGTCCAGCCGGATATCCAGGTGCATAATTAGTGGCATGTTTCAGAAGGAAAACTCAAAAACTAATGTAATAAAAATACTGTCATGTATTTTTCCACATTTTGGTACTTTCGATCAAAATTCGACTCGACTAAATATGCATTAAATGATAAAACATCTTGGTTGTAATTACAGTAAAGATTTTCTAAGCGCCCACGCCAATATAGCAATTAACCTTCTTAAAGGCCACTGTTGGTATGGAATGATTGTTTGGTACGAAATACTTTGCCCATAGACATGTTGCTAAAATAATGTCATGGAACGAAAATTCAGACCCTTTCGAGAGGTCGGTTTCGTTTTGTAAACAAACCGATCGTTGCCATCAGTGGTGTAGTCGTAAATTAAGCAGTAAACGAACGCTCTGACCTAGATGATATTGTTTGGACGGGGTAAGGAGGGAATCACTTTACAATAAAATATTTTTTTTACATTTCAAATGCATAATTATTTTATCTAGGTATTGAATCTGATCATGAAATGATTGAACGTCAACAGTGAAACAATATATATTGTAACAATATTTTGTTTCTGATCAAACATTAGCATAATGTGTACTTTAGTCAAATCGTAAATATAATGAAGATGTTAAAGATATATTTTTTTAAAATTTATGTTGATTTGTACTAAAATTAAGTACGCCAAATAGAATCACGACATGATAAAGTAACGAAAATTTCATGAGTTTAGAATCAAAAAGAAAATGCAATTGAATGTTTGCAACCTTAATACTTTTAACCCCTTCCCACCACCACTTGCCAGTAACTTATTATTTCTATTAATTTGAAATATCCTTCACGTTTTCAAGGGTAAGAAGTAGTCAAAGATCGCGCTGTTTTAAGGAGGGATCTTACATTTATTTTTCCTATTTATTTCTCTAAAATTAAGCAGTGCCGGAACGTCGTTCCTGTGAGTAAAAAAATAATAAAGCAGTGCCGGAACGTCGTTCCTGTGAGTAAAAAAATAATAAAGCAGTGCCGGAAAGCCGTTCCGACTCCACGACACCCCTTGCTGCAATAAAAAAAGAGAAATTAACCTCTTTTCTGCGCCACATATCTTAGGGTTATATATATTTAAATAGATTGGAAAGGTCCTTACTTGCTTAGAAGAATTTAGAAAGATTTTATACAGATACATACCCGAAAGAAAAGCCATGTCTCCCTTTTCAAAACAGTTTCGTATGATTTTCTTTTTCGTTTCATTCTGATTAGCATAGCCGTCAAAAGAATTGATCGGATTGCTGGTAATTTTGCCGATCAGTTCTCCTGGTTCACCTGTAAAAGAAGAAATGTATTTAATTCCATAAATTTGTTCAATGAAAATTGTGGAGACAAAATATTAGTGCCTTTATTATACTTTTTAAAGAAAAATATGATAAGGGACGAAAGAAATAATACCCCGCACCGGGCGTCTTTATTTATCTTTGTTAAACCAATGTTGACTACTTTGTACATAATAATCATATTAAGGACATTGCAAAAAACCCTTGTTATACCACGTTATGTTTATGTTACCTTTAAAAAATAAGTTCGAGATATATAAAACACAATGAAATATCAAAAGAGCAAATACACAGGGTGTCCACTAGGGTGCCTCGTTTTTCAACTTTTTTTTTCGGAACGAAATGAAATACCCGGCAAAAGTGGCCAATCTACGTGGAAATTACAAATGTAATTTTTTTTCAAATCAAATAATATCTTCTGTGAAAAGTATTGCCTCAAAATTTCGAAAATTCGAATAAAAACACCAAAATTGTCACTAATTTATTTAGGTTAAAACGTACATATTTTTGAGTTAGGAGATGTCACCTGTGATGAAATGTGATGTTCAAACCTCAAAATACCATTTAAATGCCCTTGGGGAGGGCAGAGATGCCTCATCTGAGGCTACAAATGGGGCGAAAATTCAGTACAATAAGTAGATTTGTAGGCTTTCGATTTATGTCTTTTCATTCGCTTCATGGCTCGCAGTTTTAGCGGATCATATTAATTTGCAACGTGATCCCCTCTATCCGCCTACCTCTATACTACAGCAGCACACTCCCAGACGGACACCTGTCAACTTGCCTACCGTATGTAGATGTACTCAGGCGTCCTTTTTTCCCTAATTTCAGTAGAACACCTACCTGATCCTCTCTACGCATACGCAGTATCTTTAACTCGCTCATAGGTATTTTATTTCGCAGCATTTGACGGTATTTCCAACAGTGTGTTCTGGATTAACACAGCTTTTCATTGAATCAACAAAATGTCACTTTCAAAGTTTGTTGGCGGCAAGTTGGTTTAGAATCCAAAAGGAACAAGAAGCCAGCTGTTTCTACAGTAGCCCGACAAGTTGTGATTAAGGTTAATATTATTTGAGATAAAGCATCTATCCCAACAGAAACACATAACAGAGTAATTAAACTAATAAGATGCAGTCATGATGATTATATAAGCATAAAGAAAACTTTAAAATGACTTTTCTGGATGTACTTGTCCAAGGACAGAAAGTTTCTGTTCTCGAGCGTCAGTTTCTTATTGATCAGAGAAGTCCAAGAATTGGTCGCATCGGGTCAGTTGATAAACCTGTTACAAAAGGAATGATTAAAAGGGCTGAACGGTCATGTAAGAAGCTTAGACCCGAGATTTCCCTTTCTGAGTCATCTTATTCAAATGCAGTCTCACATTCATTATAACAAAAAACAGCCAACACTTTGGTGACGGTGACGACGTGGCAGGTTGGAGAGCAAAGCTGAGGACAATTTTGTTAAGGATGATAAGTTCACGAAATCTAGAGGAAAAACATATAAGCCTAAACTAGACTTGACTGAAACTGTCATTATTGTTCTGAGATACAATGTAAGAGAGAGAGCTGTCGCATATATATAACATCAGTTGTGCTTCGTACAGCTTTAAAAGCTGTAATTATATTTTCTGGGTAATCCAGTGACATAACATCTGCTTTGGTTGTGGAGAAGAACAAAATAAGGCGTGAAAGACTTAAAGTTGCTCGGAATTTGAAACAACGCTCTACGGATGATGATCCAATTAAAAGCCTGTACTTTGATGGTCGAAAGGATGCGATTAAAACGCAGACAGGCATCCTTAGAGAAGAGCACATTTCCCTGGTGGCTGAACCTAACTCTAATACATTGGTCACGTCACTCCGTCTTCTGCTTCTGCATATGATGAGACGATAGTTATTTTTGAGTACATCACGAGCCAACTCAAATGTGAATTCGATGAAGTTGATGTGCTTGGATGTGACGGAACAAACACCAATAATGGTTGGAAGGGAGGTATTCTTCAAAAATTAGAGGAATTAACGAGCAAGCCTATGCAATGAGTTGTTTGCCTTTTGCATTTCATAGAACTACCGTTCCGAGCTCTCTTCACGCATATTGACGGCACTACATCAAACCCCCATTCTTACACAGGCCTGATAGTTTCAAAACTACCTGACTGTGAAAAGCTTCCAGTAGTGTCATTTAAACCAATAAAATGTGACTTACATATTACAGTGTTGATGATTTCAGAAAACTCAGTAACGACCTGAGGTAGTTGTTCCAGATATCTAAGGCCAATTATTACGGAGAGTGCCCGAAATCTCTTGCCTCCATGAACCCTGGCAAACTGAACAAAGCTAACTGGTTGACCAGTGCAAACAGAATTCTAAGATTGTACATAGCAATTAAGAATTTAAGCAAGAAATTCTTAGAAATAGTGACATACATACTAACAGTCTATGTGGTGATGCAATACAGGGACAGGACAGCAGTCCTCCATTGCTGATGGTTCTCGTCACGTGTCTCAGACCATTTATAGGTCTAGATATTTAGTAAGGAATTATCAGGCCGTAGTTCATTCTTCTATTCAGACAAATGCGAAATTCGGACTCCCATAAAATTTTCTTATCGCCATTATGACTGAATTTCCAAATTCTGTAGGCCAAGATGTAGAGTTTATCAACAGGTACAGTTGCTGTCATGGCATCAGGCACGGCGACACGAGGCGGCGTTTTGTCTGCCAAGATGCTCTGAATAAAATTCTTAGCGCTCGACAAGACGAGGTTGAGAATTTTCATCATTCCATTCGATATAATATCATACTACAACTGAACTTTGAAGCGTATGATTACGCAGATATGATGATAAAGCACAGATAACACACTGATGTGTCTATTACTGTACCGCCAGTCCTAAGGAATGTATCAAACGAAGAGCTCATTGACAAACTTACACTTCCCGACAATATTGTGCCAGAATGCTCCTTCACCGCTTTTCCGTGGCACATGGTCGCAGTAGAACGGTCACTGAAGTTGGTTACAGAAGCAGGCTTTCGAGTATGCGGCTTTGACGCTAGAGATGGCAGATAAAATTGACATTGCTTTCTCGGCAAGCTCTGCCGAAATTTCAATCAAAATCCCAATTTGTGACAATTTTGCCAGAAAATGGCGATTTAAATTAGTTAAGCCGTTCTACATGTGTTTGGTTGGTTGGGTAGGGATGGTGGAGGAGTCCTAGTTGCAGCCACGTCCACGTGGTGGGCTTTGGGTAGCTTGGCGAGCGTCGCTGGCCAAGTGAGCAAAGAGCTTCATTTGTACTGAATTTGCGCCCCATTTCCAGCCCCAGAGGAAGCATCTCTGTCCCCTCAAGGGTATTTAACTGGCATTTTGAGGCTTAAAAGTAAGTTTTTAACGCAAATGGAATTTCCTAACCCAAAAATATGTGAGTTTTAATCTAACTAAAATTATTGACGATTTTGGTGTTTTTATTCGAATTTTCGAAATTTTGAGGCAATACTTCTCACAGAAGATATTATTTGATTTGAAAAAAAAAATTCAATTTGTAATGTACACGTGGATTGGCCACTTTTGCCGGGTGATTACATTTTGCTCCGAAAAAAAAGTTAAAAAACGAGGCACCCTAGTGTCCACTAAAGTCCCTTACGACCCCTTATTAATTTCCGAACGACTGCATCTATAGTCTTAAAAGTGGTGTCTGGTTTTGTTAAAAGTACGCCAATAGGCTGCTTACATCGCCACCTGGTGGGAAACTGCGGAATTAACATTTCTATTTCGAAAACGGAACGATATAGGAGAAAAGGTCAGTTACAAAGTTGTAAAACACTGTCGATATGATAAAAATAAACACCTTATGCACGTTAATGCTAAGAACAGAAGGCTTAAAACTTCACTTATTTGTTCGCAATTCCCAACCCATGTGTGACATGTATTTTCAAACGTGTTAGAGAGAGAAAAAAGTATCAAAAGATACCTTTATTTTAGTGTTCAAACTGCCTTCCGTCCTCGATAATACCAATATGTACCCTTGTTTCAATTTAACGTACAGCCACTTTTAGCATTGTGGCAGGAAAATCAGTAATAAGTCGTCGAAGTTACTCCAGTGTTAGAGGAGACGTAAAATACACTTGTTGTTTGAGGTATCTACATAGGAAAAAGTCCATTGGGCTCAGTTCTGACCGAAAGTAAACGTTTTCTCCTGTCGTCCACGTTTTGTGACGTCACAGTTTCGGAAATCACGAACAAACAAATGTGGGTTTTAAGTGTTCTACTTTCAGTATTGATGCTACCTATCAGTCTTTTTATACAACATCGATGATGCTCTAAAAATTTATACGTGACTTTTTTTTACTATATTATTCCATTTTTGAGATTGAAACAATAATTTCACAGTTTGCCACCAGGTGACTCTGTTAGGGATCTAATGTTGTAGCTCATATCCACTTTACTATACTTAGATACCACTTTGATACTATAGCTGCAGTGGTTCTGAAAGTAAGGGAAGGTGTATGGGGCTGGACATCCTGTGTTATGAAGCATTTACTGCATAGTAATTCAAATTTTGCAGACAAAATATAGTTATAATGAAATGATCTAAAATATGTTTATATTATATAGAAAACTTTTAAATTCCATTAAAATTATTATTTCTCAAAGAATAAAAGGTATAAAATAAAGACATATGATTTTCTCTACAAAACACTTTGATAAAAACTACTCTATGAGACTGATTGATATTTTATTTTCGGTCTTCATAAATATTTCTACTATAATTAATTTTTAAAAATTCCCCAAAATTTAATAATTTTCCGATAAAAGAAAACATACATAGCTTGCTAGAATTTTGATACAGCTTAGGAGAATATCACTGTAAAAGTTAACACAGGCTAGTACAGACTTAGGCTTGCAGAGTTTTGCATTGGAGATTTTTAGCATAGCAGGCTCTAGAGACGTGCGCCTCGTGTCTCGAGACCCTGTGGAACCTCAAAATCTATTTGGGGTAGATGCTAAGACGAAGGCGAATGTAAGACATTCTGTAGATTTCCGCCAGTGACCTCATATTGTCAAAAACCGCCACTGGCGTTGCGAAAATCCAGACTGTAAATAGCATTGTAAAAACCAGCAAAAGGCAACACAGTGTTGGGCCTCCAGGGATATGCAGTGGTGGTTTTCCGCACAGGCTTTTGAGGCGCTGGCCTCATGCCTCGATACTCTGGAGAATTTAAAAATCGTACATAGCAGTGGTAAGGCGACTGAGAATTTTACGACTATGTGTGTTTAAGGGACAATTTTGAGTCTGGGCCTCATATTGTCAATGTCTGCCTGTTGAGATATGCACCTGCAAGCTGGATAAGATAGTGTACCAAGACGCATTCCTACGTTATGAACGGGAATCGCTGTAGTGGAGGTTTTGTGATCACATGTATGTGGCAGTCAAAGATTAACTTAATGATGCAACGAATGACTCCTGATGTTACTCAAGGATGTCATTCCTCACACTATCTTATCTAGAATTCAGATCACTATCACTTCAAACACAGTCCTGTGCAGCGAGTTCTTTCTGTCCAACAGTACTTGTACCTGAATGTTTTCATACACCTTTGTATAGTTCCTCATTTTGTGTTCAATAGTATGTATTTTTCTGTTGTTATTGTTTGTGTCATATTTGCAGATTAAAAATCATTAGTACAGAGGAATCAAAAAGTTCTTATATATATTAGAAAAATTAAAAATAGATAGCAAATTTAAATAAATATTCGAAAAATGATCCGATTGCGAACCAATTTACAGGGTAAGCATTCTATGCGCATGTTTATTTCCTTCTATTCTGCCACAAAAATATGTTACAACAATAAAATAAATAAAAATACAAATAAAGTGAATTTTATTTGTGGAAGAGTTAAAATTACAAAAATAATAACAGACAACGATAAAAAGAAAGAATCATGTGGATGACTTCATCAGAGGCCATTCATGCATGAAGATTAAAAAAATGGAATGAGTCTTCTGTAGAGGAAAAGACTTTAAGGTTTGATATCTAATATCTTCTAAAACCTGAACCCATTCCGGAATATAATGGAAAAAAACATTTATCCCCAAAGAAGAAATTAAAAATAATCTTTTATACAAAGTATGAAAAAAAGGGCTTAAAATCTTACTTCTAAAAAGGTTGTGGCACAAAAGAAAGAAAGGATCCCGTTGCAAAGTAAATAGATGTGTGCACATATCCCCATCCAGTGAGGGAAACACTAACAATAGATTTGAAATTTTTTTGTATATTTGTCATAAGGATTTTTTAATGCTTTTATTTTTTTTTAATTTGTTATAAATTTTTTGTTGTTTTTATGTATTTTATGACGTCTCCCCTTTCTCGTTCCCACGACAGCGGGCCACACAAGAACACCCCGGAATGGCGGAAATTACTTAGAGGGCTGGATTTATGGCTTAGATATAAAAGTGTTTAAGAGATTAAAAGATTTAATGATATTAGATCAATTAAAACGACGAGTGTCAAATGATATTAAAGGCCATTTCCTGGACGAATGGGGAGAGTTAGTTGATCCGTTAGAATTACTTTGAAAACTCGATCAGAACGAATCAGTTAGGAGCAATCGCAAAATTAATCACGTTAGAATGCCGGAACGGAGACCGATAGAAAGGGTTAAACCGAGTTCGCCAAAAAAGGAAAACACCTCAAAATTTGTCGAAAAATCGGAACATCAGTTTGGGAAGATTTCGGCACCCAAAGGGAATGGCGGAGCGAAAACGTTGAATGCAGAACGGTGCCCTCTTGTTATCAATCTCATTCTATGCAGCATTTAAGACCGATTTGTCCTCAATTAAATAAGGATAGACAGAAGGAACTTGTGAACGAGTAGAAATAACAGATGAGGCCGAAACCTTATTCGCTCCATATTTGAGCAAACCTCTGATCAACAACGTGGAAATGTCCATTGTAAGAGACACAGGTGCATCCATTGACATTGTGAGTCGGAATCACGTTAGATCAGGTGACTTTACGGGAGAAAGGGTTTGGGTGAAGCAGCCATTAGGTTTAAACTTTACGTGTTTGCCGCTAGCAAAGGTATAACTTCAAAGCTGTGCGTTTGGACACATTGTCACCAAAGCCGCCATTATAGATGCAAAATTAGACAGCGGTTGGAATTTATTGAGTAATAAAACACACCAATAAATTTTTGAGGCGAAACAGAAGCCAAATCAAGATGCCGTCAAAACTAGGAGTCAGTCCCGTAAAACGGACCCCGTACCGAATGTCCATTGAATAGCGATAACACAGAGGAAACCGCGGTGATTGTTCGGGACGAACTCCTGGCGCTCGAATTACTCCTCTCTGAACGCGAGGCCACGACGCTAGTAGAAATCAGTAGTGGCGAACTAAGGAAAGCACAGATGGAATGTCCTGACCTACAGGCATGTTTTGCGCAATCAGATAAAAAGAACGGTGGCTATCTATTAACGGATGGGAGCCTTTTCAGGAAGTCTAAAGATCACTTTGCGAACTTCAGTTACCGAGTGATAATTCCCAGGGTGTATCTCTTCGAAATGTTGGCTTTATGTCACGAGGAAATTTCGTCTCACCTCGGTGTGAGGAAAACTAAAGATCGATTGTTAAAACATCATTTTTGGCCAAATTGCATAATAGAAGTTGAAGAATATGTTAGGTAGTACGATCCTTGTCAAAGGATGGGGAAGAGTCAAGATAAAGTGAAGGCTCCGCTTAAAATTGTTCCAATAATTACGGAAGTCTTTTCTAAAATTAACATTGACGCATTAGGCCCTTTACCGACTTCGTCGAAAGGGAGAAATTATTTGTTAACTGCAATATTTATGTCATCGAAGTATTCCGATGACATACCGGTAGCGGATATCAGCTCTGATTCAGTAACAGATGCGTTGTTAGAAATTTTTAGTCGAATGGGTTTTCCACGCGAAGTACAATGTGATCTGGGCACGTCGTTCACCAGCCATTTAACCACGGAATTTTTTGTACGTTTTGGTATAAAGGCGGCACTTAGTTCGGTGCATCACCCACAATCAAACCCTGTGGAGCGTTTTCACAGAACGATCAAACGAATATTAAAGGTTTTATGTCTAGAGTCGGGACAAGATTGGGAAAAAATCACCCGGCAAATTTGTTAGCCCTTCGCACTATTATGCACGAAAGTACTGGGTTTCGTCCCTCGGAACTTGTCCACGGAAAGAATTTGCATACTCCTGAAGTTCTGTTATACGAACATTGGGTAAAACCACAAGAAGCGGATTCGACAGTCGCAGAATATATTTTTGAATTGATAAATCGGATTGGGCGATGTCATGAGTTGGCGTTTGCGAAAATGACGGAAGTTCGAGATAAAAGGAAAGTATGGTATGATAAGAACGCGGTCAGGCGTAAATTGCAAGTCGGGGATTTAGTTTAGTTCTGGCGATTTCCAAACCAAACAAAATGGCAGTGCAATGGACTGGCCGTGGCGTTTTTGAAAGCCAACTTTCCGAGACTAACTACATTGTCAGAAGGGAGAATAAAAATGATAAGACGCAAATTTTCCATGTAAATTTATAGAAGCCTTACCATCAGAGTCCTGAGCGTATCAATATAATTGTTAGTGGAGGGGAAGAAATTCTAGAGCTCGAAACGGAGGAATTAGCAATTCCATATCCGGTTTCCGACTCTAATATCTATGATTTTGAGGGGGATAGTGCGTTATAAGGACGACTTAGTTCGACAGAGATAAAGATTTAAAAAACTTTAAGCCATCATCAAAAGGTTTTCTTTAATGATCCCGGAAAAACACATCTGGTTGAGCATGATTTCGAATTGATTGGCAAGAAATAATTTCGATCGAAACCTTATTGAACTTCTTAAAGACAAACCGAGATAAAAAGAATACTAGATCTTAACATCATAGAAATTGGTCAGTCGGATTATACGTCTCCCACGATTTTAGTGGAATCTCCCGGAAAAAATCCTCGTCCTTGTATTGACTGCAGACTATTAAATGCGAACGCGCTCACTCACTTTTTTCCTTTGCCGAATATCAAAGACCGCGTTGAAAGGGTGGCCGCCGCGAAATACATTGCGGTGGTAGATTTGGCTGAAAGGTAAATTCCTCTGAACGAGCGTGTACGACCCTACTCAGCATTTGTAACAAGATTTGGAACATATTTTGCCTTAAGGATGAATTTAGGGCTCGTAAATGTGCCATACTTCTTTAGTAAATTAATGGCACAAGTCTTCGAAAACTGTGAAGCTTTCGCAGTTCCATACTTGGACGACATTGCTATCTATTTTGAAAATTGGGAAGATCACTTAAAGCATGTAGACGAGGTCTTAAAAGGAATAGGGAATGCTAATTTAACAATTAAGCCGTCGAAATGCAAATTTGAGCAAAATCACACTAAATATTTAGGTCATGTTGTAGGGGAGGAGTGCGATCACCTGCCGATTCCAAAATTAAGGCAGTTATGGATTTTCCCACCCCGACTACAGAAATACAAATCCCAGCATTTTTAGGACTTACCGGTTATTACGCAAAATTATGTAAATTATTATTTGATTATTTGCAGCCCTGCTGACGCATGTTCTAAAGGGAAAAATAAAGAAAGAAAGGATAAATTGGACTAAGGTTTGTGATCAGGCGTTTAAAAAATTAAAACGACGATTAATGCCAGTTTTTTACGATCCTGCCTACAAAAAAAATTCATCATTCAGATAGATGCTTCTGATGCTGGAATGGACATTGTCATGTCTCAGCACGATGAGCAAAACGAAAAACATCCCGTTCTATATAGTAAGAAATTTTCAGACGCATAACGAAAATATGAATAAGAACTGAAAAGGAATGCGCAGCGATCATTTATGACATTAAAAAGCTGAAATATTATTTGGATGTTTAGAATTTCACCACTGAGACCGACTATAATTCTTTAGTGTGGTTAAAGACGAACGCTGGAGCTAATCCACGTTTAATGAGATGGTCGTTGGCATTGCAGCCATTTCAATATAAAGTAATCCATAAAGCTGGAAAAAAGCATTTGAATGCTGATGCACTTAGCCGCAGCGAAATTGGATTAAAAGAATAGAAATAGTAGTTTGCGTAAATACCTTGATTTTTAACTTTCTATTTTATTCTAAATTTTAATGTTGGAATTTTGTGAAGAAATTCAAGTTTTAGATGTAAATAATTATTTTAATACAAAATATGAAGATATTTTTTCTTTTTAGGTAGATTCCTTATAGGAAATCTACCTATTGCAATGGTTCTCATGACACGACTTTCGGAAAATTTCTGCAGATCTTCACCGATCATGACCCCTAGAACCCAAAACCACCCTTCGTTAAAAAGTTTATATATATATATATATCGCTTTTTCCCATGTTATCTTGTGAAGACGATAACTGGAGTAATTTTGATGCAAATTTAACAAACATGGGATATGTTGTAAGGATAGTGAAAATCTCGGTCGAGTTCGTAGATGGGCTATCTAGCTGAAAGAGGTGGAAATGGTGGGGGGTGGAAATATTCATTTTCTCATAATTCCTTTAGAATTGAAAATAGAAAGAAAATTCAAATTAGGCGAATTATTGCCTTATCATAACGAACAATTCTTGCGTTTAAACTTTTTCGATAGCTACAATTGCTTAAAAGTTATGAGCTGAAAAGTGATTTTCCCACCCTTCCCCTCCCTCCTCTTAACTTAAAGTTTGTTTTAACCTATGCATGTTACCCTTTGTTGGAAAGCTCGCGTCATTTGCAATCTATTCCACTCGCTTTCATTCTTGCAGCTCTAATTCTTCTGAGATTAGTGGGCGAAATGTTCTTTTCCTTATTATTAGTAGAGACGTATATATATATAACGCTTTTACCCATGTTATCTTGTGAACACGATAACTAGCGTAATTTTGATTAGATTTTAACCGGCGAGGGATATGTTGTAAGTTCTGTGAAAATATCGACCGAGTTTGTAGATGGGCTAACCAGCTAAAAGGGGGTGGAAATGGTGGGGACTGAAAATTTCATTTTCCCATAATTCCTTTACGATTGAAGATAGAATGAAAATTCAAAATAGGCGAATTATTGCCTCTTTATAATAAACAACTTTTGTATTGAAACTTTTTTGATAGTTATAATATTTTAGAAGCTAGGAGCTAAAATGTCACTTTCAACCCCTCCCCCATTTTATCATTTCCCCATAGCTCTGTTACGGCTAAAGATAGGGAAAAAATTCAATTAGGCGAATTATCACCTTATCAGAACGAACAACTTTTATATTAAAAGTTTTTGTCAGATAAAATTGCTTGGAAGTTATGAGCCGAAAAGCGATATTCAATTCCCCAGCCCGCCCAATTTATAATTTCCCCATTACTCTGTTATGATTGAAGATAGAAAGAAACTTTCAATTAGGGGAATTATCACCTTATCATAACAAACTACTTTTATATTGAAAGTTTTTTGACAGCAAGAATTACTTAGATGTTATGTGCTCCCATCAGCCGCATTCACTTCCACTTTTTGTACGGTAAACAAGCTGATATACCTGGCTTTGCTCCGAATTAAAATGCTTTCATGTCTAATATTTTTAATGTAAAAACTACTCTTGTATAAAAATTATAATACACAAACTCTTTTTCTGATCTGAAACGTTTTTAATTAAAATGAGAATATCAATTGAAGCAAATGATTTTTAAAAACAGCTGTTTTCTCCATAAACTATTATTTGTTATATAAGTACTGCACATTTCGTTAACTATTACTAAAGTAAAAGAAAGAAAGGTTTCCATGAATATTTTGAAACAATTAATTAACTAGTTAATTATTCATTAATTTAAAGAATGAAAATCAATCAATCATTATTTGGTCATGATATAAATTGTTAATCATCTACTTTTAAAATTTTCTTTTAGCATTAGTCCAGAATTCTATGAATGTATTCTGGTAACTATATATATTCGTATTAAACTTTTTCTTCAACAATAAAGAATATTGTTACGAATTCTGTATAAAATTACTTTTGAAAAAATATTAGAATGAGAGAAACAAATTGTATGGAAATGAAATGTTTGTCACTGAATTGCTAATTTTTAAAAAAATTTAATAATGTGTAAAAATAGTTTCGTGAGATAATGTTTTCCAAAGATATCGCGGAAAAACGTTTTGCTTAATTTTTAATTAACTGAAATTGTATGTAACTTTTGGGCTTTGAAAAGTTAAGGTGAACTTTCTCTTGTCTTAAATAGAAAGTGTACAAAGTGCGGTTGAAATCAGTCCAGTGGTTTAGGAGAAGATGTGGAGCATACATACAGACACAATAACTTTTATTTAAATTAAGATAATTATTAGATCATTACAAGATTAAGATTGCTGGCATATACTATGCGCCATAAAAAAAATTTTAGTGAAGATATCGTCACAATTAATTAAATATTTAATATTATTTAAGTAAATAGTTAATTTTAATTAATCAAACAGTTAATTTTAATAGTTAATTTGACAGATTACTTTAATTTCATATTGAACTGAACATGACTTCACCAAAATTTGTTTAATAAATTTAATATAAAATAGACAAAAAAGCTAGATACATAAGAGTTCCCTTTATCCTTTTTTATATTGAAAAATATATCATTAACTTTAAAATTGTTTTAGGGTCTTCTGCCTGGGTATTTGCTTTTAACTGTCGATGGAAATATATATTTCCTGTTCAAAATGGCTGCATTGATATCCTGTGCTTTAAACACACGTGTTAAATTTGGAACTCACAATGTTTAATAATTTTTACTCTCTTATGTGTTAAGAATTTAGTGACTATCATCTCTGTAACCAGGGAGTTCTCTAAATGAGCACATTCAAGCAATGTTTAAATGTTTCATGTCGTGTGATTTTACCATATAAAAAAGTAATGTTTGCACTATTATATGGTAACCTAGATTAAATAAACTAATTTAGAGTCTTTCTTCATTCGAGTCAAGTGTCAATTTCTTGCTACTGTTTCAAATAGGCTGGCCTAATGTTATCTAGGGGATATTTGCACTGCTGGGATGTTTATTTCTTTATGATTCCTACGTGCTGAATTATTATGTGTTGGGATATAATTTTTTTTAACAATTTACTGACCAATAAATATAGCATAACCTTTGGGAATGTTAAAACCTTGATATAGTAAAAAATTAAATGTCATGAAAACAGAATAACAGCGTAAATATTGCAATGTATAGAAATAACAAAGTTATTGGCTATGTATGTATTGATCAATATGTAATATTTCATGACTTTTGTAACATTAGCGTAAAGGAATCTACCTTTGCCTTCAAGCTTGCCGAAAAGGGATTTTTTTATTATTGTACTTTAAATATTAGATAGAGTATATTTAATGTAAATAGTTTTGTGATTTGCCTCTGTTGGTAATGTGAACAAGTCGTGTGTGAAGTTCATTTTTCTACTTAATATCGGAAGAATACCATGTATCTAATTATCAAGAACGTGTTTTATCCTGTTCAAATACATACAGATCATCGATGGCCATGGCAGTCGTGGGTGCTTCATCATGACTAGGAGACGACTCACAAATTCCTACTGATGTAAAATTACCTGTACAAATCGCATCCTGCTATTTCTACAATCAGCTTATTCCATTGATCTCGCCTCTTGTGGTTTTTTCTTCGGTTGAAGAATTTGCTTATGGGTCAATGGTTCTCAAGTTCCAAAAAATAGCAGCAATGAAAACGCTGGAGAAGGTGGCAAAAGGATGCTCTCAGTTACACTTTGTATGAACTATAGCAAAAATGCCTTGTTGCACAGGGTAAGTACTTCGAAGGAAACGCCTGAAAAACATATGTTTTCTGCACTCATTGTTCCGTAATAAAATTAGTTTTTAACATAGTAGTACTTTGTTTAACACGTTGAGGACAACGCAGATTTTGCTATGTCGCGCCTTCGGACGGCAGTAAAAATCATATGATGTCTTATATGACGGCGCATTGCACACAATGCTGCGTTGCAAAACTAAAACAAAAACGAGGTGACATGGTGAGTGTTGGAAATCGCAATGGAGTTAAATTTTTTAAATGGACAGACAAACGGTCCGTTTGCATGTTAACTACTTGCAACAATCATACTTGTACTATGATCGAAGGAACAAGTGGTGAACTAAAACCTGATGCTATTTTTGACTAAAATAGCGCGAAAAAAGGCGTTGATATATCCGATCAAATTGCATCATATTACAATTCGTTACGCAAAACCGTTAAATGGTACAGAAAACTTATCATAGAATTAATTTGCGCAACATCATTTGTCAACGCATGGTATATTCGTAAGAGGTGGGGTACCAAGCATTTCGATATTTTAAAATTTAGAGAAAATATTATTGACCGGCGCCTGGATGAAATGCCTATAGAACCACAAACACCTAAAAGAAGAACTATACATTTTCTTGAGAAGTATTCCGGAACTGCGAGAAAGTCGCGGAAACGATTCCGTGAATGTTATAAATCCTTATCTGCTCGACGAGGTAGAAATACTGTTTCAAGTACATCGAAAAGGGTTACAACGTTTTGCCGATTTTGCGAAGATGAACCACCACTATGTCTAAAATGTTTTTAAAAAAACTACAAAAACAAATAAATATATAAATACATTAAGTCTGTTATAGTCTACCTGTAAAAATAAGCTTTTCAATTTTTCAGTAAAAAAGTTATTTTTAACCACATGAAGTTTTTTTCATCTAACAAAACTGTGTTATAAGACTATAGCTGATATAAGACACCAGTGGTACACGACGCCAGACGAACCATTCGTATGTGAGCCACCAGTAGTATACGCCGCCAAATAAACTATTCGCATGTGAGCCACCGGTGGTACACGCCGTCCTCAACGTGTTAAAAGCGCTGAGAGCTGGAGAGAATGCTGAAGTTACATTCCCAGATCTTACAAGATATTGTTTCATTGTCGTTTGCGTGATTATAAACACATTTATTTATCAAACTCTAAATCCTGAAACGAATAAAATCTCCAATAATAAAATTTATTAGAAAAAAATTATTCATACAAAAAAGTAGCCGTTCTTTAGAAGATAAGCGAAACAGTTTGATTTTATTAGATCTGAAGAAAACAATGCATTCGTCAAATAGAATGTACTAACTAGTAGATTGCTCGGCGGTTCTCGGTCTTTTTCATGTAAAAATCTTTTGGAGCAAAGACAAGAAACTGAATAATATTTTATAAATAATAATATTTATTTATGTTACTTTATTGCGCGAATATTTGAATATTTATTCATAAATTAATAGTACGGAAGTGTCTTACATTTTTCATATATCAAACTACACAATTTTAAATATATTTCTTCCAGTGTTAGCCTGATTTTAGGCGTTTCTTTGTTCTTCATCGACAAACTTTGGAACATTTTGGAATGTGCTGTCAAAGAGTGTTCCATATTCGCAGACGCTATCGGGATGGAGTTTACCCTGTGATAACCAAGCTGTAATCAACACACATGGTTATGCAACTAAATATCATTCACACTAAACCCGATTCCATAATATTTTGCCTAGGATGTTTATTAAGTCCATTCTTATTGCTTAAGATAAAATAACGTTAAATAATTCTTACACAAGTTAGCATTTCCTTCCGTAGATCCATAAAATTCAATGATATTCTTTATTCTATATCTTTCCTGAAATTCCTTCCATATGTGACACCTGAGACCGTTTCCAATCATTAGTTTTATGCAGTTCTGCTTTTCTTCTTCCCTAGCGGGTTGATTCAGAAGGTAGTGACAGATTTCACCAATGTACTGACCAACCTGCGAGAATTGAAAAATTTATCATTTTTGATTTTGAAATTCAAAAGTTCGTTTCTGAATATTTAATAAATTAAGTTAGAAGACATTATAAGGTCTTTCTTGCACAATCAAGAAATTGAAATACGATGTAAATGGCGATTTGATTTGGCCTTTTTAAACGGAAGCAATATTTCTCTAACAATTCACTTACCTTGGATAAATACTTTCTACGTGGTAAGTTAGTTTAAACTCATGAAATTGCTAATACAATAAAATGGATGCCTCTTTAGTGGCAATTTCTTTAAAAGTCATATAATACTCTGTACAGCATGCACCAGATCTTTCATTTGAAATGTAGCAGCCTACTATATGAAAACATAATAGAATGTTCAAAATTTGTGCTATTTTTTCCAAAAAATAAATCTTAAATAAATTCAAATAACTGTTTCCAAAAATTCTTATAGCTTAATTTATAATTAAGAAATTATTTCGAATATACAGGGTTCGTACCTATAATATTTACAGAGAATTTACAATCGAACGAAGAACAGGGCCGCAACGAAGGGGTTGGCGAGATTAGCCCTCGCCAAAGGCACAGGCAGAGGCGGGGAGGGGGAGCAAAAGAGACCATTTTAAAAAGTTTTAGTGTTAAATTGGTACGATCTGCTGTGGAAATAAAAAAGAACGTGAGAATAAGTCTTCTGTGGCTCATTAAACAATACGGGATGCATTGCCGTACTGAAGTGATCCTACGCCCTCGGCAGCACATACAGTACGTGCTACATTTAATTTAGTTTTTCATCCCCTCGATAATTCTCCGAGCAAGAAAAAACTCCGTTCCTGCAAATATTTTTTCTACACAAAGTTATCATATTTTATTCTTTTTGAAGCTATGCTTTTTAATAAAAATGATGTATTCTTGAGAAATGATACTTTAACGAACTAACTATATTGATGAAAAATACTGCACACAACAAAATAAATGTATCAGTAATCAACAAAATAAATGCAATAAATAAATTTTAATTTGCGTAAATAAATTACAGGAACAAAATGCTTTTTCTTTAAAATGATTTCAATGCTTCATATGATAAGCTGATTCAAATTCAGCAATTATCTCCTACTTAGAATTAGAGGATTGAGATATATAAAATTTTAATATCTCAATTTCTAATTTTAATTTTTTCGATGGTGCATAAAGAGTGTACTATTTATTTTAGATATCTTTTTAAGCAAACTTAAAATAAAGTTCTTACAAAAGTTGCTAAGTTAAGGAGCAAATTGAAAACTGCAGATGCGCAATATTTGTTGTTTCAGTTAGCTCTAAAATCAATACTTGGACATAAATGATAAGACACAATAGGAACATGGTTAACAACGGAAGAGATAGTGTTAAAAATGAAATTAAAAAAATCATATGATTATATATAAATAAGGTAATTAGTGATCATGTGATTAAATAAGGACATTAGCTTCATTTTCATTTCAGAATTGAAAAATATTGTTGCAAATCATACATTGTTTAATTTTTTGTAATTAAGGAAAAGAATTGTACAGCGATTGAATTGGTATCATTAAAAAGACAATTTTTTAAATTTTGAAATTGCGTAGAAATTAATTTTTGTGAGATGGTATTTTCGAAAAATATCGAGAAAAACTCCAATATCTGGTTTAATTTCGTATTAACTGAAATTTCAATAATCTTTCGAACTAGAAGTTGACAGTGATTTTCTTTGTGTTTTGAAGAGCATATGCGCCAAAAATTGCGCATATCAGACCAAAACTGTCGATTTCTATAAGAGACAAATAAAATTTATATTTACATACATTAATATAAACTAAGATTTCATGCTTAAATCTGTAACAGTTATCAAGATATGTGAAATCAAGGGAATCCTGAATATGATATAGAATAGCTGCATTAGACTTTTTATGCAATAAACTCTTAATACGTAACACAATTACTCCCCTTCAAAAAATAATAATAAAAAAAAATAAAAATTAAAAAATTAAAAATTGCAAGTTATATTTATTTTATTTCGATCTCTGAATCGCACCTGTAGCGGAATCGAATCAAAAGATTCGGACCTTGACTCTGACCACCATGCTGCTGATGTTTGTCGTGCCTGACTCGTCGTAATTGTGAACTAGCTTGTGGCAACTTAAAGATTTTACCGCCAGCAGAGTATATGAAGACGTTCAACCGATAACCCTTTCTCTCTTTTTCTTTTTCTTTCCAGGTTGTCTACACCCGGTTCCTTCGGTGATTGATGTTTTCTTCACCTGTATTTTGGAGTCCATGGGCTTACCCTAACATCTTGAAGCGTCATGACATACTGTTTTTAATATTGTTGTTTGTATTAAATAAATTGTTTTATTCATCCAGCAGCGCCTTCTGATGTGTGCGACATACCACCCTCCACATTCGCCACATACCATCTATTCAGGAGGATGTAAAGTAGATTTATTTAAAGAAAAAAGGAAACTGACACTTACTGTAGCTTTATGCTTTGCTGCTTCTTTCCAATAATTTGAAGCTGAAAATTTTTTGTTATGACCATTGATTCTCCAAATATTAATATCATTGATACAAGTAGAAGACCTCCAGATGAGTGATACATTGGAAGTGGGTTATAAATGACGTCCTTATCCCCCAGCCCTAAAAAGAACTGAGCTCCAGCACCGATCCACAGAAACCTAAAGAGTTAAAAATCGAATAATATTTAAGTTATATGGGACAGTTGAAATATACGGAACGCCGCCCGCCTAGATTGGACATTTATCGTAACCTCAATTCTATTAAGAAATTCCAAGCCGGAAGACAAAGGTAGATTCCTTTAGTCCGTATATGTATATATATATCAAAACATACAAGAATTAAAAGAAAAAATATCAAAATAAAGAAAAACACAAAATTAAAAAAGTAAGAAAAAAACACAATAAATACAAATATCATGGCAAGACGGTGATCAGGAAGCGAAGCCTGCGTATGATATTAATTAGTGCTTTTCTTCTGTTTAACGACAACGAAAAATCGCAAAACTTTTGTCGTTATCATCCCATAAAGCATCCACCGTAAAATGGATATAATGTTTAATATAATTCTCAATATATTTTATCTTGAACTTGTATAATAATTCAATTTTTGCATTTTTCAAAAAATTATATATACCTATATATATATATATATATATATATATATATATATTAATAAAAGAAAACATTAAAAACACGTTGTAAAAGAAAAACCAAAACAATAAAGAAAAACCAAAGCAAAAAAGGAAGAGAACGCCAACGTCCGGGACGCGTCATCAGCAAGGGAAATCCCAAACGAGCGTAAGCAGAAAAATCGGTGTTTTCTGTACACAAAACTCTAGCAATAAAGCCAAAAAGAGTTTGTTTCCCTGGAACACCGAACAAAAACCAAAGTTTGAAAGAAAGCAAAAAGCCCAAGTCCAATTGAAAAAATAAAAATAAAATAAAAGCCATTAGAAACAAAACATATTAAACCCAACCCCAAAACCAACAAAGCAAAACAAAAACGCAGAAAAAGGTGTCAAAACTCACTCAAAAATCCACAAATGAAGAGACAATGGATCCAAATGCAGAAACACGCGGCACGAACAACCGTTCAAAAGTGCTGACGGGACAACGGTGGAAGTGGTTGACAGTTAATTTTTAACGTCACCAGTTTCGGATATATAGTTAAATTTTTCAAACAATCAAAACAAGTTTCACATTTTCATTATATACACAAATAAAACTAAAAATTAAATTAAAAATAAAATAATGCTATCTTATCAATAATCATACAAATGAAATGCAAAAGATAGTTAGATTATATACTAATGTATTAACCCCTTCAGACCTGGTGTCCGGTATACCGGACATCAACTTTGAACTGCTCCTATTAATTCAATAATTGACAAAACTACATGCTGTTTTTTTTATTTGATTCTCGATTTTCTTATGAATATGATCGTTGCAAGAATTTTTCTTTTCGGGCATGGAATCATTTCATTTTTTTAGTTTTTTGAAAAAAAATTGAGAAAATCATCGTTCTTCCTAAAATGGAGCTCGATGGTGAATTTTGTTTTTCAAGTAATTTCTTGTTTTTAATCCTTTTTTCACCATTTAAAAGGGTTCTACAATATTTTATTACCCTTTGACAACCATTTTAAAGTGAAATTTGTGTGATTTTGTGTCTTTTTTTATTTGAAATATCCGGTTTTGTCCGGATGCCGGACATGGGGTAACTTCTTTAATTTTTCATCTAGAGGCTTGAAATTTCATTTATGCTTTAATATTTGCAGTAGTACACAGTACTCCAAAGGAAAAAATTCTAACTCAATTATTTCTTAATTCCGACTGAAGGGGTTAATACTAGTTAGAATATTAATACTATGAAAAAGACAACACAAAATTAGAATTCCAACAATCAAATGTTAATCGATCTTGGGAATCGATTATGTAGCATTAATCCAAATTTGTGGCACCAATCCTCTGCGAAAGCCAATTGTTGGAAAAAACAAATAGTAGGGGAATAAATCTCTAAAAATATTTCAAGATAAGAACGAGAAAGTCTAACTTAATGCATACCAGTTCATAGTCTTAAATACTGTAATCACTTGAGCGTTGTCCGAAAGACAGTTCCGCATTTAAAGTGAAAATATTATTTCTAAATTAGGCTATTAATACTATACTGAACATGATTAAAATATTCAAATATAAATTTAAATTAAACTCATTAGAATAATATCTATTAATATGGTAATGTTCTTAAACATATAAAAATGATTCAATTTTATTCTTAATCTATTGGCGCCATCTACCTATGTAGTGAAATACTAATATATTTGTGAATTCCATATATATGATCACATCAAAATAAATAAATCTAAAAGACTATTAATTTAAAGGTGTTATTAAATTTTTCTTAACATGAGCAAACATGAAATTAATAGGATACCCATATCTCAAAGCATTTTCACTAAATGTATCAATATATGACCTCTGTTTTTTTCTGTCTGTGACTAAAATAGTGTTTCTATGAATATAATTCAAGACGATATTTCTATTTGAATAATAATATATATATATATACTAGCTGTTACCCGCGATTTCGTGCGAGAAGAATTTGAATTTTTGATGGATGATAATACATAATTGAACGGCTAAGCGGAGTGTCAGCTGTTATAGTTAGGTAATTTGTTTATCTACGTTCACACACTTTTGTATACTACGTTTTTTGTTTTTCGTTTTTTGCACGGATGTAGAGGTTTTGTGGGCTGGACACACGTGAAGAGGCCTTATATAGTTGCCCATGGGAAAAATTCGGTTTTTCCAAATGTTCGCGTGCCCCTTTGAGTGTCTGCCCCTGCGCTTCGCAAATGCTAATTTTAAAGGCAATTGTTACCTTTTAAACTTGGATGGTAAATCCTTCGGTATTATCTGAATGTGTGGAATTAAAACACTCTCTCCTCTCGTTGTGCCAGTCATAACAGTAGTTCGCACAATGTTCGTACATCGATGTGTAATTTGTAACTGTGGCAATGCGAAGTCTCGGTACATCGAGGCCAAAACTAGATTTCCAACTATGAAACAGCATAATTTAACAAATAATATAATTAATTTTTGATATTAAAGAATTAGTAACATACCTATATTAAAAATCTCAAAACCAGTTAAAAATGTAATACTATTATTTATCTAGATATTATTTTTGAAAATTGGTAAAAATGTCTATTAAGAAAGAAAATTTCAATTTAAAAATCCTGGCGCCATCTATGTAATAAATCTGAAACCAATAAATCAATAACCAAATTTGAATAAAATTACATTACAAGAAGAATATGAAAAAACACAAACCTACCATCAAAGAAATAAAAATATTTCTTTGAAAAACGAATATGAATGTTTTATTCTAAATGACCTAAATATTTCTTATCTATATAAACTTTTAAAAATATTTTTGGCATTCCATAATCCATTGAAAACAATAAAAAAAATTTATGTTCTCAATTCTATTATCATTGTCTGTTACTAAATTATTATTTCTAAATATATAATTTTTGACAAAATTCTTGAAGACAGAAATGCTAAGATTACTATCCCAAAAAGGATATTTATTAATTTGAAAATTAAATGCATTTCTTTTATGAAAGATATCTGTTACTATTTTGTTATCTAAAATTTTTATATCTAGTTCTAGAAATTCTGCAGCTAATTCATTGTTATTAGTTTTTATAAGTTTTAAATAATCAGGATAGAAGTCAATATGCGGCTTAAGGTCTATTTCTTTATTAAATAATATTAAATCATCTATATAACGGGATAATACACTATGGCTATAATTAGTAAAATCTTTCTCATAGTAGTGAAGGTCAATATTTGCTAAACGTTTGCTAGCTGGACCTCCTTGAGGTAATTCCTTTAATTTGATGGAAAATCTTATTATTAAAAAGTATATAATTTTCTTTTAGAACAAGATTAATAAGATTTTTAAAATTATTAATGTTGATATCTTTTTTAAGATCAAAATCTTTATGTATATTTACTAGGTTATTAATCAAATCTTCAATATCTATACTATTAAATAAATCCTGGAAGTCAAACGTATGTACACTAGTTATTTCTACTTCTTTAATTGCATTTAATATCTGTTCACTATTATATACTATAATTGTATCTTTTTGCTTATTTAAATTCTCTATCACTGTCTGTATGTATTTTTGCAAGAGTTTGCCAGATTTTGTGATATAAGTATTACAGCCATTAGTAACGCTTCTAAATTTAAGAGGACTCTTGTAAAATTTTGGTGTTAGAAAGATGTGAGGATAATCTTTTTCAATATAATTAATTCCCAGTTTTTTATGGAAGGCTTGAATTCTATTAGAAATTTCTCTGTCACCTAATTTTCATTATCACCTAATTAGCATTATAAATATCGCTGTTAATAATATGATCATTAAGTAGTAATAATACAATGTTGAGGAGCATAATTGTGGAACTATGTCCAAACAGTGCGGTTTTTGTGGGGCTGTTTATTGGAAGGAAGAGAAAAATACTGCCCATAAGTATACAGAATGTTGCCATGATGGAAAGGTTCAGCTACCGGCATTTCCTGATGCACCGGAACTATTGAAAGCATTGCTAACTAAAAATTCACCTGATGCTAAAAATTATCGACAGCGAATTCGGGAATACAATTCTGCCTTTGCATTCGCTTCGATGGGAGCACAAATTAAACCACCACGTGGAACTGGGCCATACTGTTACCGTTTACATGATCAAGTGTACCACAGAGTTTCCCCCCTGTATGCAAGTGACCAACATAAAGGAAGTTACGGACAGCTTTATATATTCGACTCCAGTGAGGCAACAGAGAAACGCTTGAGTAACAATCAAAATTGCTTGCAACATGTATTTGAAAAACTTGATTTTATGTTAAGGGAAATCAATCCCTTTGCTCAGTCTTCTCTTCAAATGCACCGATTGGTACAAGAGCACCCAACTACATCAGTGAAAATGGTATTTTTGGAAGATAAAAATTTGGATATGCGGCGCTATAATGCTGCTACTTTATGCACTGAAGTAGCAGTTATATTTGTAGGTGATAATGGAGAGCCCCCAGCCAACCGAGACATTTGTGTGTACCCAGTTGGGGATACATGCCAAAGCATTTCACCTTTAAATCAATGCTGTGATCCAATGACCTATCCTTTGCTATTTCCAAGGGGCGAGTGTAGTTGGAACACTGGAATGGAACATGTAGAAGAAAGGAGAACAGCAAAGCGCACCCGTGTCACTCAACTACAATATTATGCATACAGACTTTCCCAGCGAAATGGTTTCAATATGTGGCATCATCGCGGCATCTGGCAACATCCAAAATTGCGATTTCATGTAGATCGGATCCGCCCTCTTTGTGATGTCGCCTATCGACCAATAGCATCGAGCCTGTTGCTATATATAAGCACTGATTGTTACTGTTCATGCTCTGCTCTTCCTTGTTTGTATTATTTGATTAGCTAGCTGTATAATGATTTTATGATTTAGTATTTTAATTTTAATTAATTTAATTGTTTCATTAAATTTGTTATTTTATTAACGTGTAGTCTTGATTCGACTTCGTCACCAGTCACACATGCGATAGAATACTTCTGATTTTTGTGAATACAGGTATGATAGATCGGAAGCCGAGTAAGGCAGTATCGTGCAGGTTAACATGTCGCACTTGATCGTCAATAGTTGTATGTGCCGACTGCCTCAGCATCTACATAAATAAATTTCGCCTCTATCAATCCTGTGAAGTTAACTTGACCTAGACTTAGGTCCTCTAGAAGTTACAAGTATTGTGCACAATAGTGGTAAGCTTTTTCAGCAATATATTGTTGATGCATATGTAAAAATCGAAGGTTCGCGTTTATATTTTTTGCGACAAAATCAAAAAGATTTGCGAATTGAACTTTATCGGGGGCTTTTAGATGCTTTAGAGTGTCGAGCACATAATGAAAATATACGCACTGGAAAACTTATAATACTTCCATCTTCTTTCCAAGGGAGCCCAAGTTATATGCAACAGAATTACCAAGATGCAATGGCTATGGTACGCAAGTTTGGTAAGCCAAATCTCTTTCTGACGTTTACTTGCAACCCATCTTGGTCTGAAATTATAATTAGCATGGAGGGAGTACAACGTCCTGAAGACCGACCTGATATTATTATACGTATATTTAATATGAAATTAAAAGAACGTTTAGAAGATATTTGCAAGCATGGAATATTTGGAACTGTTTTGGCCCATATTTATGTTATTGAGTTCCAAAAGCGAGGTTTGCCTCATGCCCACATTCTTCTAACATTAGATTCAGAAAGCAAAATTCGCACTGAAGATGTCATTGACAAGTTTGTGAGTGTAGAACTTCGAGATCCTTGCACTGATCTTAGACTCTTCCAAATTGTGAGAAAATGCATGGTACATGGCCCATGTGCAACTAGAAATATAAATTCTCCATGCATGAGAGATGGACAGTGCTGCAAATGTTTTCCGAAACAATGCAAGGATGATACAGAGGAAAATGTTAATGGATACCCTATTTATCGCAGAAGAGCCACTGAACCTCTCCAGGTAGGGAAATATTCCATCGATAACAGATGGGTTGTCCCATATAATCCTTGGTTGCTTAAAACATTTAATGCACATATTAATGTTGAAGTTTGTGCCTCAGTTAAATGTGTCAAATACTTATATAAATATGTATACAAAAGACATGATGCAGCCTCGGTCAAAATACAAAAAGAAGGTGCTCTGGATCATGATGAAATTTTAAGTTTTGTTGAAGGTAGGCATGTTAGTGCACCTGAAGCCATGTGGCGATTAAATGAATTTAATTTGTCGCATATATCCCACACTGTAGTGCGCTTAGCTGTGCATTTACCACAGCAACAGACGATTGTGTACCAAGACGGTCAAGAAGCCCAACCAATTGAACGAGCTGCTTTAAGGAAAACAACACCAACATCATGGTTTGAACTAAACAAAAATGATCCTTCAGCTCACAACATTTCTTACTCAGATATTCCACAATATTATGTGTTTGATAAGAGTATCACAAATTGGAAGAAGCGACAACGTGGTGGGCAAAATGTTATTGGGAGACTGCCAGTAGTTAGTATACTAGATACTGAGAGGTACAATTTGCTTATCCTGCTACTGCGCAAGTCTGGGGCCATTAGTTTTGATGATATTTTGACCGTAAATGGATTAAGATGCATTACATTTCAACAAGCATGTCAGGAGTATGGACTTCTTCGAGGTGACCAGCAGAGGCATGATGCTTTGAATGAAGCTGCACAATTTCAATCTCCGAGACAGTTGCGCATGCTGTTCGCAATGATTTGTGGCTTTGGAGAAGTGGAGGATGTTCCAGATTTATGGGTGCAGCATCAAGTTTTACTTTGTGAGGATTTTGTGCATCGGTATTCTGAGCAGACTGGACCTCACTATGCACTTGCAGATATTGAGGAACTGATTACATCCTACAATTTAAGTCTCCAAAAACTGCATCTAACAACTGTAGATTTGCCTGCATGTGTTTTGGAGAGAGCGAACTTTGATGTTGTGGAAGAGCAATCTAAAGCTAATAGTTATGCTATACAGTTAAATAGTGAACAGCGGAATATTGTGGAAATCTTATTAAGTGCAGTGTACAACAACGCTGCAGGTACACCCAAGTGTTATATTTTAGACGGTCCTGCTGGGACAGGAAAAACTTTTGTTTATTCACCTTTGCTTCACACAATACGTGGTAGAGGTGATGATGTTATTCCTGTTGCATCTACAGGTATTGCTGCAACTCTATTAATAGGGGGGAGAACAGCCCATTCTGTTTTTAAAATTCCATTCGATTTAAATGCAACATCTACTTGCAATTTGAAGCCTAATACAAAAGAAGCTGACATGTTACTGAAAATAAAATTAATTGTGTGGGATGAAGCACCCATGACACATGTTCATGCTTTCTTAGCTGTTGATAGACTTTTCAAAGATCTCACAAAATGTAAAGAACCGCTTGGGGGCAAAGTCATTCTACTGGGTGGAGGTTTTCGCCAAGTTCTTCCAGTAATTTTAAGAGGTTCAAGAACATTAACCGTTGCCAGCTCCTTAAAAAAACACGCTCTTTGGTTGACATTTATAAGTTATATCTGACAAAAAATATGCGTGCTCTTGAATCTGAAAGGGATTTTGGTGCTTGGTTGTTGGACATTGGAGAGAAAAAAAGTGGCTCAACGATTCAGTTGCTTTTGCAATGCTACCCTTGAATACAAGACCCTATACATCAATTGTACAGTGACATAGATTTTTCCAGTGTGACCCCACAGGAGCTTAAAGGTCGAGCTATCCTTACTGTTAATAATGAGCGATCCATGGAAATCAACAATAAAGTGTTGGAATTTATGCCGGGAAATGAAACTGTTTATAAAGCAGTTGATATGATCATGAGTGAAGATCCTCAAGATCAATTGACATTTCCTGAAGAATTTTTAAATTCTTTGACACCAACTGGTTTACCTCCATATGAGTTAAAGTTGAAAATAGGTTGCATTATAATGCTGTTGAGAAATTTAGCTCCCTCTAAAGGATTATGCAATGGTACACGCCTAATTATCACAAATTTGCAGCAAAACATTATTCAGGCAAAATCCATCTATGTTACAAAGATGTTTCTCATTCCCCGAATCCCTTTGATTCCATCTCAGACTAACATGCCTTTCAAATTTAAACGTATGCAATTTCCCATTCGTTAGCCTTTTCCATGACAATTAATAAGTCGCAAGGCCAAACTTTTGAAAAGATATGTTTGGTGCTCAATGAGCCGGTTTTTAGTCATGGACAACTCTATGTTGGCTTATCAAGAGCACGATCTTTTGAATCTGTTTCTGTGGTAGCTCCAAAATGTGAAATATTTAACAGTGTTTATGAGGAAGTTTTCTGTGATTGATTGTCAAGTGTATTTTTCTGCATTACATTTTTAATTTGTTTCAATGTTGTATAATATTTTATATCTGAGTGGATTGAATATACCTGCTTTGATACAATTCTTTTTGTAAAGCACAGTCTTCAATGATATATATTATTTTAGATATGAATGTATTGAATATGTATATACCTGCTTTCGTGCAATTTATGTTTTCGTAGAACACTATCTTTTGAATCTGTTTCTGTGATTGATTGTCAAGTGTATTTTTTTGCATTACATTTTTAATTTGTTTCAATGTTGTATATTATTTTATATCTGAGTGGATTGAATATACCTGCTTTGATACAATTTTTTTTGTAGAGCCCAATCTTCAATGTTGTATATTATTTTATAATTGAATATGTATATACCTGCTTTCGTACAATTTATGTTTTCGTAGAGCACGATGTTTTGAATCTGTTTCTGTGGTAGCTCCAAAATGTGAAATATTTAACTGTATTTAGTGGGAAGTTTTGTGTGGTTGATTGTCAAGTGTATATTTTTTGCTTTATATTTTTAATTTCTTTCAATGTTGTATATTATTTTATATATAGGAATTTATTGAATATGTATATACCTGCTTTCGTACATCACAATCTTTTGAATCTGTTTCTGTGATAGCTCCAAAATGTGAAATATTGAATTGTGTTTATGGGGGAGGTTCCTGATACTTTCACTATATAAAAAACGGCCCTTTTCAGGGCCAAAAAATTTTATTCCTTCTTTATTAAGGTGAAAGCATTAAAAGGAAATCAGCTTTACTTTGTAAGTTTTATTTGAAGAAAAATATCTTTTTTGAGGCTAAAAAATTTTATTCTGTGCTGATTTAAGTTAAAGCATCAGAAGCAAAATAAAGCTGATTCATATATATATATATATGAAGATTTTAGAATAACTTCTAGGACACACAGTGTCTTCATTATAGTGAGCGAAGCGGGCAGGGTTTGCGTAGAAAACCTGGGAGGATTGCAACGCAATCCTTCTGGGGGTTGGCGAGCTTTAGCGAGCAGGGGGCATAGGCCCCTAGTAAAAATGAGAATAAAATAATAAACAAATACAGAAATCAAGATAAAAGACATTTATATTCAAAGAGATCAATAACCAATTAAGAAATTAATAGACAAAAGAAATGAATTTAAATTTAATGTTAATATATTGAACTTTTTGAATTCAAATTTTTCTTTTAAGATCTATAAAAACACAATAGTACATCAATTACTAAGGATTGAAAATATTTGTAACAATTCAGAATCAAAGAAAAAGCAAATTGAACTTCTTAAAAACAATCTTAATTCCAAGAGAATTGCTAATTTTCTTTATTTACCTTTATTCCACAGCGTTTTATAAGTATAATATATATACAAAGAGAGAGAGAGAGAGAAAAAACATGCTTTAATTGCCTTTAGTCTATAGCATTTTACAGTTACTTTCATTTCTGTTTAATTATCTATTTTTTTATATATCGATACTCTTTAAAAGGTTCTTAAGACTTTTCAAGGCTAGTAAAATATTAACCGAAACTCGTGACGTTAACTGTTAACCTTTATATCCTAGAACACGTCAGCACTTCTGAACGTTCATTTCATTTTTATTTAATTATCTATTTTTATATATTCATACTCTTAAATGTTTCTTCAGACTTTTCACGGCTAGTGAAAGGTTTCTAAGGCTTTTCACTGCTTGTAAAATATTAACCGAAACTCGTGACGTTAACTGTTAACCTTCATATCCTAGAACACGTCAGCACTTCTGAACATTCCAATGTACGCATGCCGTGGTCTTATGCATCTAGATCCCACTATTATCTTATTTTTATATTTATAGAAATTAGGTAAATATTGACAAATTTTTTCTTCATTTTTGTTTTAAATTTTTATTCTAAAATTTGGTTTCATGTATTTTATTTCAATAGACATGTACTTTTTGCATGATATTTCTTTGTTTCTAAATATTGTCTTTTTTGTTCGGTGTTCAGGGGAAACAAATTCTTTTTAGCATTATTGCTGGAATTTGAGTTTAGAAAACACCGATAATAAGTATACGCCCGTTCTGGATTTCCCTGCTGACGACGCATCCCGGACGTTAGCGATAATTTTTTTTTGTTTTGTTATTTTGGTTTTTCTTTTCTCAAATGGTTTTAATGATTTCTTTTGTTAATATATATATACAATCATAAACAAATACAGAAACAAAGACAAAAGACACCTCTTTACAAAAAGAGGAATAACCAATCAAGAAATTAATAATTTCATCGAAGAAATAATATTTAAAATGAAGTAAACATTAGGAGACGGATACTTTATGGTTAACATAAATTCTAAGAAACTTCACTAATAATGTTTTTAATGTTTTCTTTTGTTTATATATAGTTAAATATTTCAAATAATCAAAACATGTGTTATATTTTCAATATATACATATATTAAATTTAAAAAAAAGGTAAATCAAAAAGGTAATTTGATTTTAATTTTAATATATAAAATTAAAATTAAAATCAAATTACCTTTTCAATAATCATACAAATGAAATACAAAGGATAGTTTGATTATAGGCTATTACTACTATGAAAAAGACAACCCAGAATTGGAATTCCAAAAGTCAAATGCCAATCAATCTTCAGAACCGATATTTGTCGCATTTAACTAGATTTGTGGCGCCAACCCTAGGGGAATATATCTAGGGGAATAGGGGAAACCCTAGGGAATAGGGGAATATATCTCCAAAATCTTTGAAGATTAGGAACGAGAAAGTATATAACTTAAAGCATACCAAATCAATAGTTTTATTTATTCTTATGGCTTGAGCATTATCCTAAAGACAGTTCCGAATTTAAAGTGAGAATATTTTTTCTAAATTAGTCTTTGAATACTATAATAAACCACATTAAAAATTAACTATAAATTTAAATTTAACGTTTTATAATAATATACACTGACGGGAAAAAAATTCCAACACCAAGAAAATTTAGTGTAAAGTAATGAAATTTCTGCAATACATTTGTCTAGGTAACATATTGAATTGATTCAAGTTTCACGATCGCAGGTTAATGTAATGAGAAAAACCATTTCAAATGCTAAATTCTAGTACATTAATAACCGGTGTAACCGCCAGAATTTTGAATGCAAGCATGCAAACGTGCATGCATTATGTCGTACAGGTGCCGGATGTCAGTTTGTGGGATGGAGTTCAATACCTGTTGCACTTGGTCGGTAAGTACAGGGACGGTTAATGCTGGTTGTGGATGACGCTGGATATATCGTCCAATGATGTCCCATACGTGCTCTATTGGAGAAAGATCTGGTGATCTAGCTAGCCAAGGCTACACAGAGTCCAGATTCACCTATTAAGACTTTTGTTATGTGCATCGTAGTACCCGCATCTCACTTATTCCACAAAATTTGGCAGACATTGCTACTATAGCGTTACATATAAATAAGAATTCGATTCGTTGCTAAAGTTTCAGGTGCGCAACCGTTCCTCTCCTCTTTGGATCGCCAACGTTTGAGCAAGATGGTTTGGCGAAGTGAGAACATTTATTTTGGGTGCTGAGTGAGCTTTTTATTGATCTCTTGCGCACGCTCAAGTGGATTCCGTGCATATTTTTTAAACTTAAAAAAACTTAAGCGGTTTTGCTTTCAGCAAAGCGGAAACATAGCAGCTTCGCTTTTTTATTGAATGTTAGGAATCTACTTTTTTTTAAAAGTCCAAAGTAAGTTCTCACCTCAAAACATTCCTTCGTTAAAAAGTCAACAGTATCGAAGAGCTCGCCAGTCTAATCAAATAAAAAAATGTCGGAAATAGGAGCGATGTGCACGTCAGTCGAAACAGATCCAAGATCAAAACTGTCAAAAATCAAACCGTAGAATTCCAAACAAAGTATTATTCAAATTCTATTAAACGAACCAACAAATTGTAGATAGCACAGAGCAGACCAATTGAAACGAAGCGCCGGTGCGCAAGACATGAATATAAACATCTCTGCGCACCCAAAACAATTGTTCTCACTTCGCTAAACCGTCTTCCTCTTGGCGACAATGAATTGGCAATCCAAATTGGGGAGAAATGACTGTGCACCCTAAACTTAAGATTAACCAAAGATTCATATAAATAATGATTAAAAAGAATCCACGATTTCAAACTGGAAAAGTTAAAAAGAATCACCCTAGATTGTAGGATTAATTTATGCTAATTAAACTTTTTAAAACAAATGTTCCTTGTATTGAAATTGATTAAGTATAATGGAAACAGCCATTTTTTTAAATTTCATTCAAGTTAAAAATTATTGAAGTTAGCATAGTAAAATTAAGTCTTGTGTTACAGGGACGAATTTATAAGAATCAAAAAGTTGATTGCTTAGTAAGTTCTTCGCCAAACCTTCAAAAAAGATGAATGCAACGTCATACTCACCTGCTATGTCTAATTATAGCTGCTTTAGGTAATCCGGTTGTACCAGACGTGTAAATATATATCAGCTTACCTAGAGAAACACAAAAGCATACGAGTCAACAAAAAATAAAATCACCATGGAATTTCCAGGAAAGGCACAATATGAAAATAGAATTCCCTTTCTTTAATTTTTCAGATTGAAATAAGTAGGGGAGAGTGTTGATCCTTTGACCGCATATTCCTTTTCTTTAATTTTTCAGACTGAAATGAGTAGGGGAGAGTGTTGATCCTTTGACCGATTGTACAGTCCGTCAAAAAGTATCCAAACTCTGCTTTTTTTCCGACAGTTATTATTTTACAATAAAACTGTAAATGCCTGCCGCCATAGAAATGTGTCCTCTTTAAAAAACGTATATACTTAATGTATATATTCCATATTCAGATTTACACAAACTTAATTTTTTCAAAAGGCAACCCCTAATTTTCAATACATTTCCAGATTCTCCAGATTAAATTAGCTCGAATACATAAAGCATTTTGTACTTTTGAGATAACGGTTGTTGAGTTTCGAATAATTTAAATCTGGAGTACCTGAAGTTGAATGACCATTACCGTTTTTTCAATGTATTTCAAAATATAATGAATCTTTGAAAATAATTCGTTTTTTATATTAAAATACTTGATAGAAAAGACAAAATTTATGCATTTAAAAAAATGATTGTATATTTTAAAATTTTTATTGATTTTCAAATTTATAAGTTAACAATTTTGATGCCAATCAAAGGAGCTTGACCTAAAACCTCAGCGTCCGAAATTTCAACCATTTCCATCAAGTAGTTTTTAAGATATGCAGAAATTACCAAAAGCGTTCAGAACGGCCTGATTTCCGCTTTCTAAAGGGGACATTTCAAAATTACAAAAGGACTCACTGGCAGGAACAAATCTCTGAAGTCAAATGGAAAACAAAGCATGTCTTCCGATGTTGCTTTATATTAAGAAAAATTATCTGCTTTTTAAAATAAGTGTAAAATTGAGTAAGAAACGAAAAGAAAAACGATACACGAAACAGATTCTACTCCCTTACACTTCAAGAAACAGTAAGTTTAAAACACTAAAATGAAAGCCGTTTATGCTTGTATAAATGTTTTGTAAGCTAACGAAAACACAATTCTTCCCTTAATTAATTGATAATCTTTAATTGATAATAATGAAAAGAACCAAAATTCTGTATTAAATATGAATTTATATATTATTAAATGTATGAATAAAAGTCAATGAAATAATATAATAAATCCTTGCGTGTGGATAATGCAGCGTTATTAGACTAGGATAATAGTGGTCTGATGGAGCGCAGGCCCAGCAGGGGCCATTTCCGATCATGATGGAGTAGAGTCACTTGACTTTTAGTAAGACACCATAAGCTTTTGAGCTTCTTGTCTGGAAAATGAGAGAGGCAGAGGGATCTCTTGGGGGAGGAGCACGTTCCCTGTGAGACAGGATGCTTGATGTTGTTTGCTGGCTTCTTCCGATACAGTTCTGAGAAGAACTAGTCGAAGCACTTAGACCAACTGAGGGTGGATGTTCGTCAGCAGTATAAATACGGATAGCTAGTAACCAATCAGAAAGCAGTACTCCAATCGGGGTGTGGCTATGTGATCATGAGAGTGGCAGAGAACGTTAAAGTGCAGATTTTAGGCTATTAAATTATGTTAATTAAGAAATGCAGGGCAAGTGGAAGTTAATGGAATGGAAAGTACTGAAGTAGAATATTCTTAGGACTTTTAATCCTAGGATCAGGAGAGTATTTGGTAATAGTTTTGATGGCCTCATTTTCGTTTTCGGCTTTTAAAGAAATTAGTGGCACGTTTTGTGATGAAGGAATGAAAGGTCATCATGAAGGAATCAAGAGCATGATGGATATCTCTATTTTCCATATACGACTTGGAGTTGCACACATTCCTAATAATTAGGTTTCGCTGCGTTGCAAGGATTTTAACAATATGTTTAGCTGCTTATCCCCAAGTGAGGCAAGCGTAGGTTAAAACAGGGCGAAGGTAGGAGACGTAAATAAGTATCTTATTTTCCCTACTCAATGTAGAGTTCCTTGAGATTAGGGGAAATAATTTACGTGTCAGCTCTCGGAACTCGTTTTTAATGAAAAGAAAGTGGAAGCTTTCATTTTAATTTTTTATCTAAAATAACTCCAGGGTATTTGTATTTCTGAGACCATTCAATAATTTTATCATTAATTTTAAGGGGACGAAATTTAGTTTTATTGTGACATTTACTGAACATGATAGCTTCTGTTTTAGAGACATTCAATTCAATTTTCCTTTTTCTGAACCACTTCTCAAGGGTTTTGAGATGCTTGATAAGAGCTAGCTTGATGTAATTTGGATTTTTGTTTTTAGCTAGTATTTCTGCGTCATCTGCGTACATACAGAGCATAGTATTATATTGTTTTGGGATATCATTAATGAACATGCTGAATAACACGTCCCCGATTTTCGAGCCCTGTGCTACTCCTGCAGTAATTTGTTTTAGATCAGAGAATTCATTATTTACCTTATCCATGAAATTTCTATTGGTGAGATATGATTTAATAATTTTGGCGATGTAGCTAGGAGTTTTTATTGTCTGAGCATGTGAGTTAAGGCGTCTTGCTAAACTCTGTCCAAGGCTTTCTGAATGTCTAGGAAAATAGCTCCAGTTTTTTGTTAAATTAATGAGGGCCACCTCAATAAATTCTGTGTCTCTGATCAATTGGTGCGTAGTCGAGAGATTTTTCCTAAAGCCGAATTGTTCAGAGCAGAGTATGTTATTATTTTCAAGATGATAGTTGAGTCTGCTCAGAATTATGTGTTCCACAATTTTATTAATTGCGTGAAGGAGGGAAATTGGCCTGTGGCTCGAAGGCTGGGTAGGATTTTTACCGGACTCTAGGATGGAAATTACTGTAGCTGTTTTCCATCTGGTTGGAAAGTGACCACTAGTCATAATTTTGTAGATGATAATAGTTGGATAATAAATATATGCTTTCTGGCAAGCATTTGAGCATTTTATTATTAATCTTATCATTGTCAGGGACTTTATTTGGCTTAATGTTTTTGATACAAGTTCTAATTTCAGAAGGGAGGGGGGAGAGTAGTATCTGTAATATTAAATAAAATTGGTGGCTGAAAGCCCTCGATAGAGTTTTTGACCATGTTTGCATCATGTGTGTCATTTCATTTAAATTATTCCTCAAGGATATAAGTCAAGCAGTTTGCTTTGTCTTTGTCGTATTTATTAAAATAATGAAGCAGAGCATAAAATGTTTCGATAAATTAATAGTTTTAATTTAAAGACTATTACTGGTAGAAAGCGATTAACTATAAAAATTAAAAATAAAAAATCTTACAAATGATTTCAAGTATATTTTGGTGGAAACTGTTTTTCTGATGAAAAATCGTCTGGTATCTATCATTCAGCAGCACTACACAATTTTTCTGTTGTTTATAAAAGAATATTTCAGAAAATAAGTATCTGTCTTTCTTTTCTCAGCTGCCCCCAAAATTTTCATGTTTAAGAATGCTTTCTTAATATTAATTAAGTTTTTTATTATTTTGCTAATTTGACACGAGAAGAGGACTGTGTAACGGAAGGCCAAATAATCGATCTTTATCAATCTGGTTTTTCGTACAGACAAATAAGTCGCCAGCTTAAAATCAATATATTCACAGATTCGTTATTGATAAAAATAGTAAATAAAAGATTGAGATGTCGTTGGCAGTGTCATAGATTATATACCACCTGCCGTTTCGCATGTATCAGGTAATTGATAGAAATGTTAGCTATACTTCTTATTAAATTATAAATAGTTAATGACTAATATATTTATGCATATTAATGTTTGCATTGTTTTCCTGTTATATTATTATATAAAATATTATGTAATTTTTACAAAAAAGTATTATGTAATTTTTTACATTGTGTTTTAATATAAAATCATGCATCTCGAATTCTTATTTAGTAATATGTCTTTACCCTAAACGAAAAACACAAAATATTCTTAGAGAAAATGACTCTATTAACAGCTGAAATGAAAAGTGTTAACAGAGTGATCTATGTTTTACGTTTGCATATATTAAAACAGCCACTTAATCGTTTTTCTTGTATATTTCAGGTTAATTTTAACCGATTTAACTGAAATTTCATATCTGGCGATTTTATTATGCAGAATCATTTAAAAGATGAAAGATTCAGGGTTGCCTTGGAAAATTTGAAAATGAGTGAAATATAAATATGTAGATGACCCTTATGGAAATGCAGACAACAAATTTTTAAAGACAATAAATTGAATGACATAATTTCCTTGAATTTTTCATTTGTAGATTGCGAATAATAAGAAGTGTTCGCATACTTTTTTTGGCGGCCTATACCTTTGACCACTTCAATATGTGCTGGAAGCTAGTGATAAAATTTGCAAGTTGTGTATTTAGTACGAAGACCATCCATCAATTCCTTATTTTAGCTTGTAGCTATTTGAAAGGAATGCTTACTGCGATGAATAAAGATATTTATCTGATTTCAGCACTAAAAAGCCTCACTTCTGAAATAACATTTTTTTTAAAAAAATACAATATTAAGAAGTGATATTACAGTATCCATACTACAGACAGACTAATAATCTTATTCTGTGCCAAGTCTGGTTTTTCGATTCCTAAACAAAAAGAACTTATAGAGGTTTAAAAGCGAAACTGTGCCGTGTTTTACTTCTCACCACCATAGTGTCTTGTTTCTTTTCAACAGGTTATAGGTACATTATTTCTTATTCAGGGGAAACTATTAAGATTTGGCCCAACATGATTTTCTAAGATTTTGAGACAGTTGGTAAGTTGTGTGTGCTATCTCTATTTCACCTTGGGTCATATGGTCTATTATAAGGGATTTTCCATTCCAATCTAAGAGCCATTGTAATTGTGTGTAGGTACTAGCTTTTTATTAATAATATTAAGTTTTATAATTACTCCATTATTTAATATTCATTATTAGTTAAATTAATATTTTTGATAATTCAGATTTTTTCAATTAAGTAGTGTGAAACTAATATCTGTATATTGCTTACATTCAAATTATCGAATGGATTTAAGTATTATATGCATAACAGAACGCCGTCTCTTACCCCCGTACCCGCGACCAGGCCGGTCACTGAACGGTTTGATGGGCAAGATACGGGAATTTTATTTAAAATAAAATAAAAACAAAATAAACAAAAAAAGGAAATATATGCACTATGTAAAGTACAGGTATTTTCACTTTTACACTATTAGTTCGTAATAGTCTTCTTTTCTTTAGATGTTGTTATATTTTTCTTTTATTTGAAGGGGGAATATACGGTAATTGAGCTACTTAGTATATGCATGCCAGGGTAAGTATCCCTAACCTTAGGGATACTTATTAATTATTAGGCATAATTACATTTCTTATATTTAAGAACAAATCCTTTTATTACGCTACCAATCAAAATATTCGCGAAATATAAGAAAAATTAAAATTAGGATCAAATTTCCTTTACTTTAATTCTTAATTTAAAGAGTACGTTGCTGCTAACGCCATTTGACTCAAGCCTGCGATTTACACCTAATCTAATTATACCCTTTCTCTAAAATAATTAAGAAATAGTAAAGAAGGGATAATCTAATATAATTGAGTGTCCGAATCGCAGGCGTGACTCATGCCAGCGAACATGTTAATGACAGGCATTTTAAGTTTTAAGAAAAATTTGTAATCAAACATAGTTTTGGTACAGATTAAAATAAATTATATAATTGAATACAAATTGGTCGGCCAAATCAAGGTTTCAGCATAAAAATGTGTTTTATATTACAACATCGATTATCTATGCGTATTTATTTTTTAAAAAATATCGAAATCTTAATATAAATAAAAGTCATTGTGGGTATGTGGGTGGGTATGTATGTGGCTATGTTCCACATCTCCTCCTAAACCAATGGACGGTTTTCAACCAAATTTTGTACACTTATTATTTAAGAGAAGGGGAAGACACTTATGAACTTTTCCAAGTCCCAAAGTTAATTAAACAGTCAGTTAATTAGAAAATAACCGAAATCGTTTTTCCGCCGTAACTTCGGAGCAAACTGTCCGACAAAAAATATTTTTATACCATCTTAAAGTTCAAATTTTTACCTTTTCAATGATACTAATTTTATTTCTCTGACATTTTCCCTTCGATTGTTATTAATTTTTAAAAGTTCCAAAACTTTAAAATGCGTGCAGACGATTTTGAAATAACGAATATTTATAGCTACTCCGTTGCTAGGCAACGGTTAGACTTTGAACTAATTCACCTTTATTTCCAGCTTGGCGCTTGATACAGTTGCCAAATAGATTTGGCGATTGCTTAAATCGGAAGGTTACCGGAAAACGGTCTATGAATCCAAAATAAACAAACCAGGATCGTCCATTGACGTATATGATATGGTTGTCAGAGTTTTTATAATAGGAAGGTATATTTTGTCTTATGTATTCTTTTAAACAGTAGAAGCAGATGACATATAGCATGGTGGATGATATATTCCAAAGAGCAGATGATACCATTGAGTACAATGATGTAATTTACAGTAACAGAGAATTAAATTAGTCGTCCAATTATGTATTATCAACCGTCAGAACTTTTCACTTCCCCTTTCTATATATAACGAAACATTTACATTCGTAAATTTAAAAAAAGTAGCAATTCAAATTCTTCGCGCACGAAGTCGCGGGTAACAGCTAGTCTACAATAAAGATAGTTTTAGGATAATTGACAACACTGGAGAAAAAGGAAAAAACATCAAGGAGACACGGATAATGCAATTATATTTGTGCCGGAAAAATGATGATAGATTTTTCAAATTACAAAGTGGAATAAAGATGTTTATTAAATATTAGCATAATTAATATATTTTTAAATAAATGAACCTTTCATAAATTATGAAGTCTTGTAAATAACTTGTTCTTATGTATAAAAATTTCAGCTTTAATCAAAAATAGCTATCTTATTGTTTCATGTAATTAAAAGTCAATTTCTCATTTATGTTTTTTTATATTAAGTCCAGATCAAAGGTGCAACACACCCGGTCATAGATACAACACTATGTTGTATCTTTGAACGCCGTGTAAAGTTAAAAAAAATAATTAAAAATGTTTAAACTAAAAATTTTGGTCTTTTAAAATATCTAAGAAACGCAAAACAAAGCAGAGTTTAGGTTATCAGACACAACAAAATAGTTAGATTACAACTGAACCCAATAAAAAATTAATACTGAAAATCAGTCAAAGGTACAACACTCTCCCCTACTCGAAACAAAAAATTAAAGTGAAAGCTAAATGTGTGCTTAAGTGGATAAAAAGGCTCGACATTATGAGCAACATCAAAATAATATTCCTTTTTCTTAATTATCAGACAGAAAAATTAGCAGTCGAAACACCAAAAATTACCGTGGAAGCTAACTTTGTACTTTTGAGAATTGATAGGAATCGAAGAGGCTTCTTTCAGAAGAACGTTTAAGGACTTGGCAGGAAATGAAATCACTTCATCAGCCGAAGCTCCTCTCTCAGTGAAGCAAAAATATTCCATCCAGTTATTATTGTTGAAGAAAGGCGTAGCCTCTTTCACAGCTTAAAGAGAAGAAAAAAGAAATTTCAAATTAAAGCTAAATAATTCTGATATTTTCTTTTCTGAAAAATAATTTTTTTGGAATGAGAAATAATTAATGAGTATTTTTTAACAATATTTGTTTATTTATAATTACTTTTATTATTTTAAAGCGCGAAATCTAACGGTGTGCAATACTTTGTTGGATCATTGCTCTTTATGCATTCACAAGGCTCAGCTTCAAGCAAATGGTGTAATTCGTCGTTTAACATCATCTGATAAGAATATACGTCCTCATAGTTATATCATATGCTAAAAAATTGAAACATATTCGTCCGTGGTTGAGCTCCTGGACACAAGCACGGAATGAAGCCCTCGCAAATAAAGTTTTTTATAGTCTGATGAATGGGATTTCTCAAAGAAAAATCAGGAAATCTATATATGAATTCACCTACTAATTAGGAAACAAAATTATTAAATTCACTCTACTCAAGGAAACCGTTTTTAAAAGAAAAAAGGAAATGAGTTGTACAGTGGTTAATATTTCAAGTGATCAAAAATGCTATGCCGAATTTTCCCATGTTGTTAACGGATGTTCATTTCTTTTTAATATTGGCATTACAATTGATTATTATTTCTTTTCTGTGTAAGGCACTGTAAAGGGAAGGGCTTGGGAACACAGGAAATGAATTTGGCTGTAATTTATAAGCTACTCACAATTTTTGATCAACACATAAAATAGGTGGGTGCAGTGCCCATTAGCCAGCGGACATACCACCTTGTTAAGCAACCTCAGAAACACTCTGCTTCTGATAATATTTTGACATATCTCTCAACTGCTTGTGTGTAACATGGAAATATTTCATTCAAATATTTCATCAGACCGAATAGGGGACTTTATTTCGTAATCACTAATGCCTTGCGACAACGGAGAAGGAGTTAAACTTCATTCATTAGAAATTCTTCGTATTTTCCGTAGGAAAAAAATCCTTAAATTTCTGATTGCTTGCTCATTGCGACTGACTGCCATGATGAGAATTATATTTTCAGCATCTTCATAAAATGAATTGGATTCGTTTACAGGACAATAGATTTAAATAAGTTTTCAGAAATGTAACTAGTTGTGTTAATTCCTTTAACAATTCGTCAGAAGGGCTAGCGTATGGCACAATTTGGTAGGGCGGAGTATAGAATACGCGAGGTCATTTTTTCCGAACTCTGCTTCATATTTATTACTATTTTGCTTTGTTTATTACTTTAATCTGTTCAGGAACCCCATAATACAGAGAAAGGGAGTAAAAGGTAAAATAGAAAAATAAGAAAATTTATTCGACATGTGTTGAATAATTGAGCATCTCCCGCTAAATAGTTTTAATTTATGGTCGATGCTTAGTTGACCTGCAGCTGTATAAACTTTCAGACGGTTTTCATTGAGTCGAAAAGTCCTCCCACTCTATTTCATTTCTCAAATTTATACGTTTTTCCGTCTTGTCTTTGTCTTCGAAAGTTGTTAAAATTTCTCTTTGTGGCTTTTATTCATATGTATTTCTCTTCATGACACATTTTTTAAAAATAATATTTGTCTTTTAACAAAACATTTTCATATGCATAAAATAAGTAATACAGATAAACATCAAATAAGAATACATAGTATGAACAACATATATGAGTTTCTAAACAGATAAGAAAAAGTTGCTAATCAGGCCAAAGTGTGAGGATTAATGCATCTACATTTTAAGGGTTTTTTCCACTTCGATGAACTACTGTATAATTATAAGGCTGTAATGCCAGTGCCCATCACTTAAGTCGTTGATTTAGACTCACATTATTTTTAAGCCAAACTAAGGGGTTATGAAGCATCAGTTTGTAGTTTAAACTCTTTATTGTAATTAGGTGCGTATAGTATAGGCTGTTGCGAAAATTTTTCCTTTAATTCTTTAAAGGCTCTTGTACATTCTTCTGTCCAATTTATCCTTCCTCGCCTTAGCTTACCTTTCAAAGTTTCTGTTAAAGGTGCAACTACAGAAGAGAACATAGGAACATAATGATTATAGTATCCTGCTAATCCTAGAAATGCTCTCACTTGTCTTTTTCTAGTCGGTACGGGGAAATCTAGGACTGCTTTTACTTTCACTTCATTAGGGGTTCTTATACCGCGACCTACAATGTGTCCTAAGTACTTGACTCTATCTTGAACAAATTTGCACTTTATTGGTTTAATGGTTAAACCAGCATCCTTTATTTTTGACATGACAGCATTCAGATGACTAAGATGTTCTTCCCATGAGTTTGAGTATATTGCAACATCATCTAAGTAAGGTACTGCAAAGTGGTCACATGCATGAAGAATGTCAGCCATCATTTTACTAAATGACAATGGTGTATTTTTAAGGCCAAAAGGCTCACGTAGCGGTCTAAATATTCTACAATTTGTTACAAAAGTGGCTATTAACGGCATTTGCCAGTAACCTTTAGTTTAATCTAAAAGAGATATGTATTTTGCGGCTGCTACTTTCCACTCTTTGCTCTATATTTGGTAATGGGAAGAATTTTGTTTTCGTTATCTTATTCAATTTTCTATAATAAATGCGAGGTCTAGGATCTTTTCCGGCTACTTCAACTAAAATCATGGAAGAGGTGTAATCTGAATCTCCTATTTCAATTATTTTATGTTTCAGCATTTTATCAATTTCTGTTTTTAGTATTTCAGTTTGTCTAGATGAAATCCTGTAGGGTTTACATTGGATCTGTGTATTTTCCATTAGTTGAATATCGTGCATCACTAAATGCGTTTTACCAGGTTTATTAGACAATATCTTTGAGAATTTCAACAGCAGGTCATGCAGTTCTTGAATTTGTTGTTCATTTAGTTTATCATTTAAGGAACTGTTTTCTTTAATTCCATGAAAATCGAACAAGGCTGGTTCAGAGTCAATTGCTGGAAAGTTCTCATCCATAACTTCAATATCAGATTTATCTTCTGTAATCATTAGACCAGGAAGAAGTTCCGACCTGCCGAAGCATGCGGAAGAAAACAAAAAAATCTGACCAGCAAAAAAAAATGCTCTATAAAGACTAAATTATGACCATCAAAGACTCTCTATCATGAATCAGGAATACGTGAACGCGCTCGCTAAAAATTTAAAAAGTGCCACTCTGGAAGTCGCAAGTATACAGAGCCAACAATCGACATCCACCATCTGACAGGAAAAACCTAAAGACCTATTTTTCTTTCTTTCTTTTTTTTTTACTGTAACTCATAGTCCACATTTTTCTGTTCTATATTACGATTGGTCCTCTAGTCATGTCCTTCAACACAGAATACGTTAAGTAAGATGCGGATCACCATAGCAAAATTTTTACAATATTATTTACATGTATCCAAGCACTATTCTAGGTATAAAAAACTATAATTTGGCTATTAAGAGTAAATATAGTTTGAAAATTTAACTCCCTTAACTCCTTGAAATTTACATTAACACAATACAGGATACAATTTCCAAACAATTAAAAGACAGCATACAACACAATATGTTGAAAGTTATATGTTTTTTGTTAAAAACAATTAATCCAATTGTGAAGTTCCAGAAATAGAATTATCTGAGTTCCAAATCTCCACATTTAGAAAATTTGCCCATATGTACAGTGCATATTTTGAGAAATATCTTCTTACAGAATAAGCATCTAGAATTAACATATTTCCTAAACATTTGGCTGTTAACCCCAACAGTCTCCAAAATTCAAATTTGGTAAGGCTATAAAAGTTTGCATTACAAAAAATAACAAACAATTCACAGCAAACATTAAAGAGAGAACAAGTGAAAAGCATAATCAGGAGGAGGACGCCACACCAGCCAAGGACTTGGTCAGGACGTCCTGGATGATAATTTTTAGTCCAATTTTTGCTCATGTATTCAGAATCAATTCTAGAATACCAAGTTGAAAAAGTTTTTAGGAAAATACTTTTGTCTAACTTCCCTATAAATCTGGCACCCGTAAACATAATGGGAGACTTTACCTTGATCTCGTCCACACTTACAATCTGGAGATTTGCAAAAGATTCTGCGTTGGTGCACAGGGAAGCACCTATGAGTCGTTAGTATCTGATTTATCAAAAAGTCTCCGTGGCATCTCTTTGTATTTACCGCTGGAAAAATACCGTAGAGGAATCTTGAATTGGGAGAAGACATCCAGAGTGCTTGCCATTCTTGTAAGATAGTCAACTTGAGCTGATTTTTAATCCAGGACTTTGGGATATTTACCTTGAAATCAACCTCCTCTTTAGTTGTAGCATTTTTGGCTCATAAATCAGCTAATTCATTTCCATTTATACCAATATCTGCACGAACCCAATTCAGTTTAATTTGTGGGCTAACCAATAAAATTTTTTTAAGCTTCATAATTACTTCTGAATGATTTTTGTTAGACTCCAGAGCCATCAATACGGATTTGGAGAAAATGACTATTTTTTCTTTAGTCGGACCGACCTTCTCCACTGCCATTTGAATTGCCACTGCCTCAGCAATAAAGACACTTGCTTCATCGTTCAACCTAATTTCCAACTTCCAAATAATATCTCTAGCCTCGTTCAGGCAAACAATGCCGGAACCAACTCTTCCATTCAATTTTGACCCATCTGTAAATATTTTCTTAAATCTACCGTTCGGGTCTGAGTCCATACTCCAAGAAATACCACCTTTTCCCCATGGGAGGAGATCCAATTTATTTACCAAATCAAAGTCTTGAAAGGAATATCCCTTATCTTTAATATTTATAGGTATTCCTCTATTGAACAAATTAAATTTAGTAACTTCTTTGTCTGCTACAAGATCCAGGGGAAATAATCCAGTCAGAACCTGGAGGGCTTCCGAGGATACGGTTTTGTAAGTGTTTGCTATTTGGACTAGAGCTACCCTTTGAATTTGAATAAGCTTTTGACTAATTTTAACCATTTTGTTGAACCAAATTTCAACACCATATAAAATATATTTTTCTATTGCCCCTTTGTAGATTTCTTTTAATACTTGGGGTTTAACCTCCCAGGTTGGTCTTGAAAATCTATATAGTTTATTTTGCAGGTAATTGACATTTTATCTGACCCCCTCCAGGTTTGGCCTCCATGTTAATCTTTCATCAAATAACAGGCCTAATTTTTTTAATGTCCTAGATTGTTTAATAACTATATCGTTCATTTTCAATCTTGGCACATGCTTAATGTCATTTTTACAAGGGAACATTATAAACTTCGATTTCGTAGGATTGATTTTGAGCTTATCTTTGTTTGCCCATGATTCCACCACTTCTATTCGGGTCACCAAACTCTCTGTAAATTTATACGAGACCGTTCCCGATGACATGATGAGGATGTCGTCTGCAAACATTGTGCACATAATATTCTCTTGTTTATCCATTTTTTTTAAAAGCCTATTGGCAATTAGAAGCCAGAGTACGGAACCTAAACAGGAATCCTGTGGGACTCCTTTTGAGTAGTTAAATTCTGTATTATTAATGTCATCGTAGATTCTTTTGTTACTGAGAAAGTCTTTTATGACGTCAATTAAATATACTGATATCCCACCCTCTTCGAGACAATTTATTAGGTCGTCCCATATTACACTATTAAATGCGTTAGATATGTCTAGTGATAAAGCCAAAGTTATCATTTTTTTGGCTTTTGCATTAATAATGAAGTTATGGAATTTATCAAGAGCTGTCAAGTTTGACCTTTGTTTCCTGAAACCAAATTGATTTCTATGTAACTTACCTTTGCTTTCCAGTTCATATAATAATCTCTGTGCAATAATTTTATCATATACTTTACCCCAAGTAGGTAAGAGACATATTGGTCTATATGCCGAGACTTCAGTGAGATCCTTTCCCTCTTTTGGTATCAGTAATACCTTTGCAATTTTCCAGAAATCTTGGAAAACGCCTTGTCTTGTACAATCATTAAACAACTCCGTGAACCAAGCTGGATCAAGAAATAAGAGCTCTCTGATGATCCCAAGAGTCAAACCATCTGGTCCGGGAGATTTATTTATATCCATATCATCCATGACTGTTTTAACTTCTTCTTATGTAATAACCGGAAAATTCATATTTATTTTAATCTGTTTTTCAACTATTCCATCTTCAAATCTTGGAAAATGATGCTCCAGGACAACCTGAATACTGTCTCTGAAATTCTTTGTGTATTCTCCATTTTCCATCCTTATATGTTTAATTTCCCCAAAGAGACCTACTCTTTCTTTCATTAATTTGTAAAATGCGTCAAATGTGTTGGTCTTCAAAATGCTATCCAAAAAGTTCCTGAAGCAGGTTTGTTTCGCTAACAAAATTCGACTTGCGTACGTCGCCAATTCTTTTTTGTACCTTATTTCCCTTTTTTCTTAGATCTTAGTCTCTAGTCGCCTGGAATTTTCTCCTTAACGCTCTAACTTTACTTCTTAATATTTCCAATTCAGTGTTCCACCAAATAGCGTTTTTTTGTTTTATTGCTCTATTTCTCTTCCTTGTTTCAAAGCATACATTTGCTAAAATATGATGAATTTCTTTAATCATTTCGTTTAAATTCTCGTTTGAATCTTTGTAATTAGTTTTGCATCTTTCTACACTTTGATTTTGAAATCAAACAAGTTTATGTTTTCTATGGACCATTTGCATGCCCTTCTCTTGTTCGAGAAATTTTCTTTTTTAATTTTAAATTCCATAATTTGATGGTCGCTAAGCGTTATTCTGTCCGATATCTTCCACTCGGTGATTCTATCGACACCGATATTCTTAACCATCATTATATCTATCCAGCTAATACCGCAAGGGCCATTAAATGAAGGTAGAGAATCCCTATCGTTGATAACAACTAGGTCAAATTGGTTTATTAAATCATGCACTATATTTCCTCTTTTGTCTGTATTCCTTGAACCCCATATACTCGACTTGGCGTTGAAGTCACCAAGAATTACAATCATTTCTTGTGAAAAACGTAAAAGTAAGGTACTAATTTCATTTATATTATCACCTAGTTCCTCACTTGGGGGAGAGTAAACCGATATCATGAGAAATTTCTCTCCGCTGAGCTAAATTTCTATAGCAACAAGTTTTTTAAGGATTTTCAATGGAAAAACTTTGATATCCGGATTAGATATCAGAAATCCAGCTAATGGTTTATAATCATAAAAGTATTTACGAATACCAGTTGGAAATTCGGTAACCTTCTATTCCCAGAAATAGGGATTATTCACAGATACAATATCATAGTTGAAACGAATGAAGTCTTGAGCAAGTTGGACATTTGCTCGACGACAGTGATTGAGATTCAGATGACCACAAGAGAGAAAACAAGAGTTATTCCTGAATACCATAGTCGATCCTAGATCTCTGAAGGTCAACCTCTTTTTCTCTTATTTTGCAATGATGATCGCTCGCAGAGTGATCAACTTTAAATTTTGATTTAAATTTAAGGTTAAAACAGTTTATACAATTTGGAGAGTTTTGACAATCGCTAAACTTGTGACCTTTTTCACCACAATTTAGGCAAAGAATTTGTCCTTCTCTGTATTCTGTGTCTGTGCAATTTTTGGCTATATGCCCGTACCGTGCACACTTAAAACACTGTATAACTCTCAGATTCTCCTTAAAATTTAATCTGTTCCAATACAGATTCAATTTCTTTTTTGCGATTATTTTCTGAAATGAATCCTGATCCAATGAGATGATCCAATTTTTCCCCGTTTCTACTTTAAAGGAAGTACGAGCTTCCAAGGTTGCCTCAGCGAGATCCTCGTTCTGTATTTTGAGTCCTTCTAGAACTTCCTCCTGAGTCAATTGCTCGTCAACTTGGAAGATCACTATGCTTGGATTAAACAACTTCGGTTTGGAGATCTCGTAATTCTGAAACAAAGAATCCGTTTTTTTAAATTCGTCAATTAGTTTATCTATATCTTCTTCAGAAGGGGTATTTATCAGTATACCACCTTTCTTAATATTTTTCACACTGTTGACCCGAACCGAGATTTTAGAATGTGAGATCTTACTCTGTATGTCTTTTTTAGTATTATCTGAGTTTTGGTCTTTCTTTGGATAAATTATAAAGTTGAATTGTTTCTTGGAGCGAGACCTTGATCGATCTCTATCACTTCCCTTTGCCACTGCCTGGGAATACAACACTTTGTCTTTAGTTTCTTTTCCTGATGATTCTTTATCACTCAGTGTTCCACAAACATGAGAAATCAGTACTTGCTGTTGCCAGCAGACCATAAAAAGGTCCCCTACAGCACTTCTTAGTTTGTCTTATTTAGCTTGGTTCAAGTCCGATGTGACAATTAATGCATTAAGTGCCTTTTCAGAGCTCAAAGCCTTCTCCGTTGACGCATCAATCTCAACCTTGTCTGCTTCCTGAAGATCCCCATTATCCACTGTGCCAACAGGATTAGTGCCCACTTCTGCATTTACTTCATCCGTCATGTTTAAACAAACCTGTAATTTGATTAATCTTCTAGCACCTTCGCTATCTAGTAATCGGCTCAAGAGCGACCACAATATGTAATATGTTATAACTGAAGTCTTCCATTAAGTCAAACATTCAAAATAAATTCATCACATGTGCAGACAATCAGTAAAACAAGTAAATAAAGACACAACTCGTGTTGAAACGTTCAGCTTGAACGTATTAATAACCAAGGTTCAAAAACAGTCAATAACCTTCACCTTAAAGCCCATAATTGCAGTACTGACAGTTCGTTCACTGAGCCGGTTCAAAAAAAACTTGCGCACACATCCTCGAGGGGTGTTTCCCTCAGATTTTCAAGCGAAGATTTCTCCATTTCCAGGGAGAAGTTCACAACAAAATATGAATATTTCTGCTGCGGATCAAAGGTAGAAAACACTAAATCGATAATTTACAAAGACATGCCATTAAAAGCTCAACTGTAGTCCAAAATAACAGAGCACATAGGAAACAACGCTCATTGCTTAACTGCCTGAACGCGTTCCTCCTCTGTAATCATTAAGTTAACCAATTCTGCTCTCTTATGATAAGGTTTTAGCATATTCACATGGAACACTTTATTATGGTCTTTTTTCCTTCAAAACGTGCAACATAATTAGTTTCGGATAATTTCTTCTCGATCTTCCCAGGGCCTTTCAATTCGACTGCTAATTTGTTGTGCTTACTCGTCGATACAACCAATACTAAATCTCCTTCAGGAATTCTCTTCTGATAGCTTTGCGATCGTACCACACTATTCTTTTAGTTTGCATTTCCAGCATTTTATCCAAAGCCAGCTCTTTACATTTTTTTTTTAACCGATTTATCAATTGAAAAACGTATTCAACAATATTATTTCCTTCATCTTCAGGATTCATCCACTGTTCATATAATAATGTTACAGGTGTTCTAAGTTTGCGACCATAAACTAATTCTGAAGGTTTAAAGACAGTGCTTTCATGTCTAATAGTTCTTAGAGCAAATAGAGCTGCGGGAACTTGCCTTTCTCATTCGGGGGCCGCTTGAATGCATAAGACTTTTAAAATTCTTTTAATTGTTCGATGAAATCTTTCAACGGGATTGCTTTGAGGATGGTGTACTGAACTTCTAATTACTTTTATTCCAAATTTTTCTTCAAATTGAATGGCTAGATTGCTCATAAATAACTTTGATCAGTTTGCATTCTTTCGGGAAACGAATTCTACTGAATATTTGTTTCTACTGAATATTTGTTTGGCTTCAGTTATTGACGTTAATGCAATATTAGGAACATTTACAGCAACAGGATATTTTGAAGCTAAACAAATAGCTGTAATCAAATATCTATTTCCATCGGGAGTTGTTGGTAGAGGATCACATGCATCAAAGTTTATTTTGGAAAATACTTCAGAAATTATGGGTACAAAAGTTATGGAAAAGTCAAAGGAGCTTTTGTATCATCATTAGATTTTCCCACTCTTTGACAGGGATCACACGTTTTATCATGCTCTTCGATTTCTTTATAACAATTAGGCCAATTAAAATATCTTGCTAATCTATCTTTAGTTTTAACAATGCCCAAATGTCCGGAAGTACTATCATTACATAATGACATGATTTTATCTCTATATTTTTCTGGTACAACAATTAATTCTCTTTCGTTCTCATTTTTGTCGATTTTCTTCTTCACTAACATTCCGTTTTCTTTTATTTTGAAATCATTTGGTTTGCTAGAATTCTCAGTTTTGGCTTCGTTAAGCAATGGAGTTAAATCTCTGCTTTTATGTTGAGATTCAATAAATTCCTTAGAATCAACTTCAACTAATTTCTTAATTTCCTTATATTCTTCATCAGCTTGTGGCAAAATCTCTTCAATAATTTCAAAATGAGTCATTTCTTCTGGTTGCTAAACTTCGGCTTCTTTGTTTTGATCTTCTTCACTAGATCTTTTTGCCATTTATGTTGTCGAATTTAAGGAATGGTTTATCTTTAAATAAATTAGCCGTTTTGTTACCCAGTACATATCTGCCAGGATCATTTGTAACAACAGCTGAATTTGTTTTCATATAACCAAGTTCACATTCTATTTCAGCCTCCGCTAAAGGTAGGCACACTAAATGGTCATTTAACAGATATTTTACCTAAATTTGTTCTCCAGTCATTTTTGCATAATCTACAAATTTTTGAGAAATAACATCAACTGTTGCTCCAGTCTGTCGAAGAATAGGCATTTCAAACCCATTAACTGGACATCTAATAGTATATGTCCCTAACAAGTCATCATACACAATTTATTTACTCATTCGGTTTAAGCGAGGGTATTGCGGTTTAAAATGTTCATATGATCCGCACTCGAAACAGCGTGGTCTATATCTTTTGTCAAAAGAATTATCTTGATTCTTATTTTGAAATCGATCTCTCTGTCGAGCGTCTTCTCTTTGACGGTGATCTTTTTGGTGTCGATAATCATCTCATTTATTAGAATGCTTTAAATGAGACGGATGATCTTTTTTTTTCGAAAAATTTCTCATGGCGGGATTTAAATGGCCCTTTGTTAGCTCTCTCAGATTGAGTGGCAAAGAGTTTTGGTTTTTTCGTTTTTCTCACATCTTCAAAATCTTCAATTTTCTTAACCATCTAAGTGGGTGAAATGATGGTTTTCCATTCATCCATAAAATGCTATTTAAAATCCATAAAAGTCCACTTCTTAATTTGATCAACCAAGATGATATCTTTTAACTGTTCAAACGTTTCATGTTTAACCCATCCAACCACCCATCTAAGTAGTTCTTTAATTCATAATAAAAATCATGCCAAGTTTTTTCAGAAGCCTTTTGGTGTTTATTAAATAGTTGTCGGAATTTTTAAGCACTCAATTAAATATTTGTAGCAGTAAAGCTTTTACATACTCATACTTCTTCGCATCCTCCTCTGGTTCTCTAGCAATAAGTTGAACAATATCAGGAGGTACCAATGAAATAAGTTGAGCAACTTGATTTTCATCAGGTATATTCATAATTTTAGCTTGACGCTCAAATAACACCAGAAATAAGCTTATATTATATTCTTTAGGATTAAAACGCCTCGTTACATCCTGCATTCTGATTTTAGCAGGTCGATCAGGTATCTGCATAGATTCAACGGGCTGTGCGCTTTCCGCTCTGACTTCCAATTGAAGTTTTTGTAATTCAAAAGCTCTGTCTCGCTCTCGTTCGCATTCTTCTCGCTCTCGTTCACGTTCTTCTTTTTTCTCGTGCTCTTCCTTAATGGAACCAAGTAATTCGCGCGTAAATTCCTCATCATAACTGGGACTTTCAGTAGTCAATTTATGCAACTGTTTAACTTTAAATTCTTTTTTTACAGTTAAACTCAATTCTTCTGCCAATAACTGTAAATCCCCTTTCCTACTCCTAGCTAAGTATGCCATACTGAATAAATTACCTTCAATGGACTGTAAAATATAATTCAGTCTAACAAAACGTAATTATATCAATCAATTTAAATGTAATAAACTTACTCTTTGTTTTCTCGTAAGCTTCTTCAATAAACAAAACACAAAGATATTGCTTTACAAATGAAAACTTGAATAACTCAAAATAACTTAAAAGTAATTCAAATATCAAATATTAATAAAATACAAACATAAGTAGCTCAAAAAGATATCATATAATGCACCTTTCAAAATTGAAGAAAATCAATAATTCAACTGTCAATCTCTCTGTCAAATTCAAAATTCACTTTTATCAATCTTTGCCACTTTGACAATATATTTAAATTACACACGTCAGTTTGACGCTATATCTATATATTAATACACATCGTTGGCCAGCACTACTATTAAACCATTGCCAGTTTGGCAATACAGTAGAACTATACACGTCAGTTTGACGCTACATTTATATTTCAACACACTTGGTTGGCGAACACTGCAATAAGACCATTGCCATTTTGACAATACAATAGATTCATACGCGTCAATGTGACGATACTATTTATTCACAGGCCTGGTTGCCGAGAATTATAAAATCACAGACTTATGCCAGTTTGGCAATACAATTAAATGGAACACGCCAGTTTGACGTTACTATCTATTCACACGCCTGGTTGGCGAGAATTATAAAATGATGCTTGCCAGTTGTATAATATCACGTCGGGTTGACGTTTTTATTTGCTTCCGTACGCCCGGTTGGCGAAATTTATAAAAGCATAAGTTACCAGTTTGGCAACACAAGAGAGACTTTTTTTAAATGCCGGGTTGGCTTGCAAATATCAATTAATAACGGTATAGGCAAAAAACATATACTGCAAAATAAATTAATACAAATAACAATAAAACATGATGACTAACCTTTAAATTTCACCTTTCATAAATAGTAATTATAAATTTAAACCTAACGGTGTTGGAGACGAATACTCTGACTTACCAAATTGCACCATGATCAAATATGTAACAAAAATGAAATAATAAAATTCGATAAATATATGATAAAAAGTTCAAAACGTTCACGAAATAGTAGCTGCAATCTTGTTCTCCAGTTCCTTGGGCGCAATTCAATTATCACAGTGACATTAGAAGAATCCGTATTCTGGCAACGGGTACAGGAAACGTCAACAGAAGACGAGTAAAAGGCGTGAAAAATTTCAACTAATTAGCGACATGAAAATCTCTTTGAAAAACATCAGCAACTCAATTGGCAATGGAGACCAGCTTTTGGAATTTGTAAAAAAACCAGTCCAATCTACCAATGATCTCGGTGGAACTTCCAGTTAAAAGTCTGTAGTGTACTGCAGTATGAATTAACAGATTTCTTTATAAAAAAACACTTTTATTTTATCATATAATTTTCACCAAAATACCGTTCATTCGCTGGACTATATACATCAGTCGTTACATTTCAGTCTCTCTACAATTCCAAACTTTAAATCTTAAAAACAACTAACATCTTTTATTTTGCGTTGCTAGGCAACGCTCGTAAGACAAATATCGTATTGCCACACTACATTTTAGAAAGAAAACTTTTGAAATAACTAAATATTTTTGTAACGAATATCACAACAACATTAAAGCTTTTATATATGCTAGTAGTTCTGTGAACAGTAGACCTCGCCCTTCCCCCCAAACAAAATCTGCTCTTCATTGCCGTCTTTAAACGTTTAGATATTTATTTTCGAAATTTAAATTATTTCCGCAAGTGTCTGCTTTTATCAATATTAATTAACTCTATGAGCTCTATTCCGCCTCAAACCGCCCCATTCAACAGAGGCCGGACTCGGGCGGTTTCGGGCTCCTGAGTGAATTTGACGGGAGAAAAGTGGTTCCTTTCTTTGTTGAGAATCGATCGCCCAAACTCGGGTGACGTCCACCTGGAATTCTTGTAAAGAAAGGAAGGATTTCATTCTGTTTTCGATAACGAAAATTTACCTCCGTTTTCAGGTACTGGAATTATCACTCTAGCCGGGTTCAGAGAGTTCAATTACAAATAAATGTCTGCTTTTATCAATACTAACAAAATCACAATGAAATGTAATTTATTATTATTACAGGTTTCTATGGAGGCATTATGAACGGAGTTTCATTTGGTAACAATCGTTAGAAAAACACTTAACATTATATGAAACGCGACTATTTAAGCTGTCCATAATCTTGAAACGGAATAAAAAATTCAATATCTTTACACATACGGCCCATTTCGCCGACAACAAAGAGTATTCATGCCAAATTCAAAGAAAATCGAATAACGCATTTCATCGTAACAAAACAAATTACAGACAAACAGACTGTATTAGACAAGTCAGTAAATTACTGACAAACAAACTGTTTTCACCAAATATAAAGGCAAATTTATGATTGAATTTTAAATAATTTTTGGTGTATGTATAGCTTACTGTAATTTTGGAACTGCACTGTTATTTTGAGAATTTTTTAACCAAACTGAAATTATTGAGCTGACCATGTACCAATTTCAACAATTTTAAATAATACTTCTTACTTTAAAAGATTATCAACTCAAATGAACAGAACTCAGTAAGCGCTGGATTTTACTAGATATCTAGTCAGCTGTTGAGTTTACTAGATGGTATGTCAATAATTACTTATTGCATCCAAATCCTAACAGTTCCTTTCCAATAGATAGCAATTTACAGAGAATTCCAAGTTCTCTTCAGAAATTCTTAATTATTGAATTTCTTAATCTGTTATTTATCTTTAGCTTTGAAAAACAGAATTCACAAATATCATTAGATCATTCATTACGAATACTAATATTATTACAAATATACTTTGATATCTCAAAAATGGATTTCACTCCTTACAGATAAAATTCTTTTAATATTATTTCAATCGATGCAGGGGTATTAAGAACAGAAAAGGTAAAAACGAGCACAATGGTCGGCATAATATAGAAACCCAACTTAACCGTAATCAGGACACTCAGCTAGACTAAATCTAAATAATGATATTTTTCCAACTAAATTCTAATGAAGAGAAAGACTCTTGGATAATTAGTTTTTATTTGTTATTAAGAGGTTATTCTTAGCATAGGGATTATAATCCCTCACACGCGTTGTTTACAAATCCCTTTGATAAAAGAATGAGTGCATGAATAAATGGAGAAAGTACAGGAAGAAATGAAGAAAGAAATGAAGGAAGAAATGAAGAAAGGACAGGAGGAAATGAAGGAAGAAATGAAGAAAGGACAAGAAGAAATGAGGAAAGAGTTAGAAATGGGCCGAGAAGAAATTAAAAATCTTATCCGAGCTGAAAAAGAAGAGATGAGAGCGCACAGCAAAAGTCAAGTAGAAGAAATGAAAGAGCATGTTAACAGATCGAAAGGAAAAGTAGAAGAGGATATCCAGGGTGTGAAAACAGAGATTGATGAAGTTCAAGGGACGATCAGCGTCCTCCAGCAGAGAATAATTGATCTGGAGATTAGACCTAATAACATACCGGCAAGTCCAGAGCTCATGTACTCTAAACCGATGGTCAAATCACTGACATTTGACGGGCAAAAGTCATGGACTGTCTTCAAGACGCGGTTTGACGTTGTAAGCTCTATGAACGGATGGACGGGTTCTGTGAAAGCCAGTGAACTTGTGGAATCTCTCCGAGTATCAGCGGCGCAGGTTCTTCATGGAATACCTTCTGATAAGTTGATGGGCCTTACAACCATCGAGAAAACTCTAGGAGCCCGATTCGGAGACAGTCACCTTGCCCAGTGTTATAGGACTGAATTGAAGACGAGACGGCAGAAGCCAGGAAAAAGGCTTCAGGTATTAGCCGCCGATCTGGAGCGACTAATGAGCCTGGCTACGCCGAGCGCCCTCAGGATGTTCAGGAGAGCTTAGTGGTCCAGTTCTTCGTCGATGCCATCAGAGACGAAGGCACGCAACTTTACACGAGGTTGATGAACTTTACGGATTTGAAATCGGCCCTGGCATATAGCATGAAATACGAAGCTTCGAAAATTGCTTCGAAGATCTCTATACACGCAAGGCCAATAAGGATAGAGAATAACGCAGGCAAGAGAAAGGTTGAAAAATTTGAATCTCTAGTGGGAGCGTTGGAAAAATTATTGGACAGACTTGCTGCTGGGAAGAAAAACGCCCCTCGACGGAATCCGAACGTGGCTTGCTGGAGGTGCTATAAAAAGGGGCATGTACAGACAGAGTGCCCGAGTGACAGCGCTCTCCGACGAAAGCCGAATGTGACTTGCTGGAAGTGCTATAAGAAGGGACATGTGCAGAGAGAGTGTCCAAGTTATAACGCTTCCCGGAGAAACCCTAATGCGACATGTTGGAAGTGCAATAAAAAGGGGCACTTACAGAATAAATGCCAACAGAATACGTCTATAAATCATCACAAGGAAACTCGTCTCGGAAATGATAAAGCCCTCTCTCGAAGATCCTTTGTAGAGAGCTGGGAATATGATTTGAATTTCGACACGAAGTTCGGAACGGAAACAGATATTTCCGTGAGAGCGTTAACAATGACAACTTAAGTTACTTGGTCTGTAAGTCAGATTCAGAAAGCACAACTGGAAGATCCTGATATAAGACCAATTCTGGAGAATAAACTAACGTTGGCAGATAGACCATCTCGGCAAGAAATCACTCCGGAGAGTCCTGCAACAAAGAGATACTGGGCTCTTGGGGACTCCTTACATCTTAAGGATGGTGTCCTTTATTACAAGTGGGAGAATGATGATGGAAGCTCATGTAGATGGCAACTAATTCTCAAGAAGAGCAGAATTCAAGAATTTCTGCAAGAGACTCATGACACCGCAAGTGGAGGACATTTTGGAATCACGAAGACATTGAGTAGAATCCGAGAGCGATTTTATTGGGACCGTCTTCGCGCCGACGTTCAGAAATGGTGCAGAGAATGTCAAATTGCAGAGCCCGAAAAAGACCTAAAACAGAAGACGGAAAGTAAGTGACTGGATGGAATTCAGCAGAAAAGTTTTCTGATCGAACGCCGAGATTCCCCTGTGACATACTCTTTGGACGACCGGGAGATACGCCTTCCTCGCCCTACGAAGACTTGAATAAGTTGGATGCACGTTTGGAAAGCGTACAGACGTCTTATAGAGAGCGAGTTAAACTGTCCAAAGCACTCAGGAAGACTCATTACGACTCCGGAGCAATGTACCACTATTTCAAGAAGGGTGATCTAGTTTGGGTGTGTAACCCGAAGCAACGGAGAGGTCTAAGTCCGAAGCCACGGCATAAATGTGAAGGACCTTATACTGTAGTCAAGAAACTGAATGATGTTGTTGACAGAGTTCAGAGGTCGCCCAACGCCAAGCCAAAAGTTATTCACAGTAATCGGCTGATACCATACTAGACTACCGATCATAGTTGTATGTAAAGGGACTGCCGCTACGTAAGTCTTTGAAAAGGGGAGCAGTGTGACAGACATGCAAAGTCGCCTCCCAGCATTGGGTGTCTTATGGTTCGGAAGAGTGTTTCACAGGGGTAAGTATGAGATGAACGGCAGCAGCCACGTCTCGACCCCTGACCTTGGCGACCATCTTGGCGAATTATTTGGCGACTTTGGCAACGAAATATGGGATCTTAACGGCGCTGGAATCTTCTTGATAGCTTTATTAGCAGAGGAGATACGCTTGAATGTACTAGATGATTCCATGTGACGTCACGGCCTGCCACGAGAGACTATATAATGAGAGCGCTTGGATGACGGAGGGAATGTTGGTCGACTGGGATCGCCTTGGAGCGCGAACGTCTTTGGAGTTCTATCCGCTGTGCCAGTTAGGGAGCTCTTAGACGCCGAGCGGTAGTAGTAGTATTAATCCATTGGGAACGACTTTAAAGTTTCGTCCGCAGTGCGAGCTAGGAAGCTGATGAGCTGTGCGCTATTGAAAGTGCAGTTATTGCCGTTACTAGTTATTTGCTGACTGTTTGTGTTGCTAAATATCAAAGTGCTGAACTGTTATTACCTGCGAATTGTTGTCTGTTTGCATCGGTAATCTGTGCAAGTACTATAGTTTCCTGTACCTGTGATACGTCTTTTGCTGCATATTTGTAAATAAACCTCCATTCTTTTTTATCCTGCGTGTTGGGTTTCTATATGAAGGAACTCGCCCGCCTCGGGGTACATGAATTGAGGGGGCTGCAGCCCTCCTCCAGTGATAGTACGTACCTCCTACGGGAGGGGTTGGGCCGTGAGGCTGTGTTGGCCATTAGGACCCAACCTCAGTACTCGTCGCTATCACGCGACTGTCATTCAGTGAAAACCCGTGTGCCTTGGCAGGTCGGGGGCTGTATTTACAGTTATCCTGCGTGTTGGAATTTTTACACCATACACCCACAGAAAGACTTTTGTAACAGTATATTAGGATTCGCGTACTCTTAACTTTACAAACCCAATTAGAGAAAATCTTTTTAAAATTAATTTTCACCGTAGGCGCTGCCACTTACAGCTTTTGAAATTGAAGATCTTACAGTTTATTGCTAAATTAATGCAATCTATATAAACCTTAAAATATACTTTCACATTTTTTTAAGTTTCTTTTTCCGCCCTGAAATTCAAAGTAAATGTATTAAAGATTGCTTAATTCTCTCTATTTCAAAGAGAATTAGGGAGGCTAAAAAATTTGAATTTATAAGAATACCCAAAATACCGAATGTGTGGTAGTAATACCGAGAAATCAAGGTTGAAAAAGAGCACTTGAAGTCGACCGCATAGAAACTTTTCTCAGAAAGGGTAGAGCACAGCACATGCTCTAAGGCACATGCACAAAAGAGAAAGTTTTTAAACAATTTTAAAAAAGCTTTTCATTTTCTGTGTGTTGTTCCGATTTTAAAGCAGAGCCTTAGTCTGTGAGAGACTAATGATCTCCTCTGTTTTAGCGTTTTCCGTCTTCAAATCAAATGTTTAGAGTGGATAACCTCATAGGTGATTAATAAAATCCATTGTTTTACCGCTTAAATTGAAAAGGCATTAAAGCACATGGTCATTTTTCTGCTATGAACGACATATTGGTAAATATCGAAATGTGAGATTGAAATATCACTGATGTTTATTAATTTGAAAAATATCTTACTTCAACATCCATCCAACTATCAAATATCTAATTATTATTTTTTTTTGGTAAACTATCCATCTCGATTTTTTTTATTTATTTTTTCGCCACATTTGGGAGAAAATCAAGTTTGAATGCTCTTATCTCCATAAAATCAATTTTTGAAAACTTTCGAGACTATTTTTATCTGATGAGACAGAAGTAGGGTTCTATGATACAAATGGAGAGCAAATAACCAAATATTTCAACAACAAATCGTGCAGTTCACAGTTTTACCTATTATAAAACGGTATTTTTATTATTATTCTTTTGAGCCATTTTTTATTTATTCATTTATTGAATGCCACTTAATAGGAAATGAAAGAAATGAAAATGTCTTATTAACAAGTTATAGCTTATGAAATTTTTTCTAATAGACAGAATTTGACAGTGAATGATACTAGTACAAATTTTTTATTTGAATTCTTTTAGTTACGTATACATTTAAAAAATTAACAGTCAATTTATTTCTTAAATTTTTTACGTCAGCAAATTGTTGAGAGGGACTTATAAAGCTTCCCCCACCTGCCGTCTACTCTCGTGGTATCGTGCTTAGTACATGAATACGAAATAAAATTAATTTGAGGATTATATAAATAAACGGGAAGTGTGCAAAGACGGGCATGAAATACTATTTATGCATAAAATAAGATAAAGAATCCACTATAGTTAAAAATAATATTTATTTCTGGCATTTATTTAATGCTTTTATGCTTTAATTTCATGCTGATAAATACCTGAGATTTAAATAACAAATTTTACTTGAAACCAGTTATTGTAATTTGATGTTGGGCACATTATTTCTTTTTAAGACATTTTCAATTATAGCAAACTTGTGTTTGGCGCAATATGTCCCATGAGGATTCAGCGCCATTGAACTCCAAACGACCAAACTTATTTCTGGGAAATATAAAAATATGTCTATATACTTTTCAAACATCCGAATTGAAAATAAAATTTTTATTTAAATTCTTCAATGAAACTTTTAAAATTATTGTAGCTATTAAAGAAATGATTTTAACAAAGATTTAAAAACATATCAGGAAAAACGTGATAAACAATAGAGGTTTTAGATTAAAGGAAAATATTAACGGGTTAAATTAAATCAAATACTTTGAATGTAATATTGTGATGCTAACTAGAGAACAGAATTAAAAGATTATTTTACAAAGATAACTTTGAGTGCATGGGCTTTGAGTATATTGCTTGGAAACATGTAAATATGAAAAATGACTTTAATATAATTCTGCAATGACCGAAGATACTTATATATCATAAATTAATGACAAAATTTAAAAATGTTGAGAATAGTATCTAACTCGAATTCCAGAAACAAGAAGTGAACGTGCTAATATAACTCAATGCAATACTGATACAAAATACTTTTTGAAATTAGCAGTTAATGCAATATTATATAATCAGACTTATAATGAATGACAAACTAATGAAACTATTTTCATAATAGTATGTACAAAACAATGAAGTTGTACACTTTGACTCTAAATAAGCAAATATCAAATAATATAAAAATATGGTACATGAAAACACTATTACTGCAAAGATTATTTTAGATGATACACAAAGAATTATTGCATGCCAGTCACTTTGAGTTACTTGATCCATTAATAAATCTCTTGAAATATATAATTAAAATAGATTTCCGTTATGAACAAGGATATTCCAACACAATGTATTGAATTAATTATTCCATGAATAATTAAAAAAATTATGCGCACGCAAAAAAATTCTGCGTTTTTCCAAAAAATTTAAAGAAAAAGATTTTCGAATTTTAAAAAGTTTTTAACTGTGTAATATTTTTCGAAGCATTTTCGAAGCTTCAGAAAAAAGTGGCTGCTTTCCACACCTATTCGAACCTTTTTCCTTCCCCCTTCAAGGGAAGCTCTCAGTAATATAAACCACTATCAAATCTCTCCTTTGAGATTCCAGAACGCTGTAACCGCAAAAAAGGGAGGGAATGTTCATTGTTAAAAATTGTTGCAGTTTGCTAGTACAACTGAGTTTTCGAAGGTGGCGTTTCTCAATCGTTTCAAAATTTGCATAGAGCCGCTGGGTGGGTTAATTGGGTTAAATATTCACTCTATAATTAGCTTAATAAATTAATTGTAATTTGAATTAGAATTATGCTTGAACCAATAAAAAAATAACTTCATTAATTCTCAAGATTTTCATCCTTTTTTTATCTGCTAACCTAACCTGAGTCAATAATTTCATGAGATGTGAAACATACTACATCAAAATTTAGTTCAAATATTAATACATTTCCTGTTATCCGTTTTTCAATTTTTTAACTAAATTATTTCATGGTTTTTTGTAACAATTAATGGCTTCAGCTTACCAAAAATTAAATAAATTGGTAAAGTTAAAGTTGGCTGGCATAATTTAATCCATACGAATAATAAGACGAATTACTCAGGTATTCGCCAAAGTCTCTCAGTATTTAATACTAGAAAAGCAATGTAAATAGAGGGAAAATTTGAGTTCACCCCTCTCTGTCTTTTTTCTCCTTTAGTAAGACATGCCATGCATTCTCTTCTCTCCTTGTTCACTGAAAACAGGAATACCACTCTCCAATTATTTGTGACGAAAGAAAGGGCCTGTTACCGTTTCCACAATTTTGTTAACATAACCAAAGAAGCACTCCCAATTTCCCCGATCCGAAGGAAAAGGTCAGTATCCTCTTTTCACCGATACCATTTTGTCATGATTCCCCCTTCCCTTATAAGATTCAGCGGTCCGAAGAAGACCATTTTTTTTTGTTCGCTTGTCCGTCAGTTTTACTACTGTAAAAAGCACTGACAACAAAAAAGAATGTTATTTAAATATTTCCAAGGACCACTTCCTTCTTGTTCAGAGGGGTCACATCTTCCGTCTTGCCGGGAGTGATATGAGTGGTCATTGAGTCCTGACCTTGCACAGAAATAAAAAAACTATGTGTGGAGCATAAAACTACTTGCTATTTTGTTTGCTTTAGAAAAGACGCAAGAATTTCTCTAGAAAATATTCTTCCCTTTCTCTCTCTTTCACATACACATATCCTGGGGGCCCATATCAGCTTATGTTTAAGGGGACCCACTTGCTAGTGGGAAAGCTGGTAACCTTTCCAGTACGCCACTGCTTATGATTTCGAAAATGGCATACACTTCGAAGTCCATATCCTGAGTGAGATGAATAATGATTTCTCTTTAATCCTCTACACTTTCCTTTACTGGAACCTAAAAAAGAAAAATAGTCTATGCATGTTTCTGACAGTAAATGATTCATTATGCTTTCAAAAAATGGAAGTACTTCAGAAATTGTCACAAAAAATATTAATACAGAAACATAAATATTTCTTACCTGCTTCAGCGGATGTGGACGCCGCAAGTACTGATGACCAAATATTTGCTTCGGAAACTCCAACGGGCTCAATATTTTTGTATTATGCTTTCTTGAGAATCACTAGAACTAGTTTTTGACTCTGAGTTTTGTGGAGGCTTGTAATCCATATCAAAATCAATACTATGCTCTGCAACATCAGATTCATTTTCAGATAAATCCTGTAAAAATTGTACAATTGCCTCTGGACTAAGACAACGCGGTCTTCGAGCAGCCATTATAGTGCGCTTGAAAGAATGAAAAGCCACAAAACATAAGCTGAGTCAGCAACTGCAAACTATTGACTGTTACATTTCGTAAAAAAGAGAGGTGGTCGGTAGACATGGAGGAAAGGAAGATGGGAAGTATTTTCTGCTGTTTTCTTAGTGAGGAAACAATATGAATCTACCTAATTTTGCTAGCTGTCAATTTGACTGTTCGTGGTTCTTCTAGGTATATCTAAAAATAGTTTCGTTAATTTTAATTTTATTTGATTCATATTTGATACCATTAATTTTAGAGGTTGTTTAGGAAAATTCAAAAAATTGTGACTTCCGAAGGTTGCGGGTTTTTTAGGAATCCAAGCTGAAATGGCGAAAGCAGTCTAAATTACTGCTCTGGCGCTTTTAATGTTAAATAAAACTAATACTAAGAAAGGTAATTATTTGTATATGGTAATTGAGATTTTAAATATGGATGTTTTGATAGGTATTTCTGATAAAAGAGATTATTTTAATTTCATTGCCATTACTTTATGCGATTTTCAAACTAATCTGAATTACAAAATATTAAAAAAAGTAAATTTTCTCCCAAATAAGCAGAATTAAATATATTGGAATAACTGTGTCACTTTTTAAAAGAGAAAGATAATTTAATTATTAAGTTACAGTTTAATGGAAGAAATTTCTGCAATTCTGAAATTTTAATTAAAAAAGGACTTAGAGTTTTTTAAAAACTTTGTTTTTTCTCATTAGATGGAGCCTGGCTCTCTGGTTTCCTGCAAGTATAATTTTGTTATTTTATATTTTTCAAATTTATAGTGTTACGGCTAACTTGGTATTACTTCTTTTCATTTATTCCGGGGAAGAAAGTAAGGGTTTTCTGTCTTTTCTTTCTTCTGCTTTTTGTTCAAAAGGCATAATTGCAGTATCTGATACTACTTTTTCCTTTTCCTTCTATCTGGGATAGTTTGGTTCACAGAGGAACAGGCATTGACTTAATATCGGTTTCTCTGCAGAAATTTATCTCAATTTTTGTGAAATTTAGAATCCTAGCAGGGGTGAATCTTGACAAATTCTATCTGCCGGATTCTCTTGTTATTTTTTGTTTATATTGTTGTTTTGACTTTGTCGTATGCGTGTATTTTAATTTGTAAAAACACTTATGAAGAGAGAAGCGAAATAATATCACCATGCCCGGCCCACCTTACTCTTGCTACTCCACTGAGGAACGTAAAAATAAAATAATGCCACGGTTCCACTTATCTTCCTCACGCCTCTACGGGGAGTAACACGAGTTCGAGGATGAGAAGCCACCCGATAAGTTCTCCTGGAGTGCAATAATGGTGCAGGGTTGAGTTCCCTCCACTTCGATGACGAGATGTGTCTTCTTCGGGATTGGTTGGGCCCAGGGCCAGAGAAATACAAGGACTGGCTCATAGAGCCTTCAGCGAAGAACCAGTGGGGAAAATTTGTGAAGTCACCTAGCGGGCACTCCGCGCTCGAAAATACGAAAATACCTTTACTATAAGTGTTTTGATATTATATTGTCTTCCTTTTTTACTTAATATTTAAAATTGGATGCCAGTTTATCAAAATATCATAAGAATAGTAAATATTTGCGAAACAGACATATATTTTTAAGTAATTGTTGAAGGATGGTTTTGGATCTTAAAAATTTAGGCAAAAATTCAAATAATACGTATCAAGGACAAACCATTTCATGTTCTGATTGAACCAAAAGTTAAAACCTTTTTCAATACTCACATATGCGTCAATTTTTGCAAATATATCAAAAATATAAATACTAAGAAAAATTATTCATTTTATAACTATACTTAAAATATGTAATAAATATAATGCAGTTATATATATTTAGTATTTTTTTCACAACCAGCAAAACATCAAAAAGCATACCAGGTCTACAAGAAAATTTTGAACAGCATCCCTTTAATGTACGAGCATTGGGAAATAGTATCCCTATCTGATTGCGTCAATATAAATAAAACCGCCTGGAAATAGATCGAATAATTAAATGTCTCGAAATATCTTCTGCTTTCCACTCGATTTTACTTTTTTTTCCTATTACGGCATTTATCTAAGTTAATGTTAATATATAAAAATATTTTAATTTTCTTCTATTTCCGATACTTTTTTTAGATTACTTTTTAAACTTTTATTTTCGATTAAAATACGGCTAATTTGCGCTTTCGTTCGCATTTCTTTTATTTTTTCCCTGATTTTTCTCCGTTTAATCTTTTATCTTTTCAAATTCATTATCAAGAAATCTAATTCTTTCCAGAAGTAATGCATTTTCTTTTTGAGTTTCAAAGCAAGATGAGCAAATGTTTTCACTTTTTCTTGTAGTAAATGGCTCCATAGCTGTCGTGACACATGCTTTTTTAAAGCCTCAAACATTTTTAATCTGATTTTTGCTTCCTGCAAAATTCTTCTTTTCCTTTTCCTCTCGCTTCTACTTGAAACGTCTTCTCCATTATATTGCAATGGGAAGTTGACACTCGGAACTGCATCAGGTTTTAAAATTTTCTTTTGATTTAAACCAAATAGGCGATTTCTTATGCCATCCATGTAATCGCTTGGCCAAAATTTATCAATACATATCCTAGCGTATTTTACATTTATCTGATCTTACTTTTTACATTTCGAGATCCAAATTTTATTCAGATTCGGACATACTGAAAACATAAGTTATATTACACATTTGTCTTTCACTTTCATGTAATAATTGTAGCACGTAGCGACAGTACAAGTAGACATGCTTACAAGAGATGAATTATTTTCTGAATATTTCACCAAAATAACAAGTAACACAGAACAGGAAAAATAGCTTAGAATTAAAGAAACAGCAGTGGACTCTCTCGGATCCCACAAGCTTCCTGTCTACTTAGTGATATCAAAACTGGTTTCGTCCCCTCTTTTCGGCAATTTTAGAACCTCAAAGGTATGAACCAGTCATTTCCTGGTCCTCGGTTGGGCCGCGGCCTGTGATGGCTATTATGACTTCATCCTTAGTTCCAAGTGCTGTTGTGACACCCGTTGTAGACAGGATGAGGGTAGCTCCTTCGTGATTACCCTCCTCAAGCCACTGGATAATGATTAGACTGCAGATAGAGAGGTTACTTGTTTTAACCTCGATTTCAAGTGTTTTCGGCGTTCAGTGGCGTAGTAACCGGGAGGAAAGGGGAGTATGGACAGACAGGGTGGCAGTTTAACTCTCTGAGCCCGGGTGGTGTAAATATTCTACTGCCTCAAAATCTTGGATCATTTTATGATCGCGAAAGCAGAATGGACTGTCCCTTCCTTCAGAAATTTCAGAGGGCGGTCTCCCGCTGCTTCGCCATCAGTTGTCAACAAAGAAACGATAGCCAGTAATTGTCATTTGCGGTTTCAAGATCATTTGGCGTTGTAAAGAGGAAAACATTTACTGAAACGACTTAGTAAATCGGAATAGTACTTCGGAATTTCTTTTTTTTACAAATCTATTTGCTCATTTATTAAGTATGAAACCTTTTAATGATAAAAAAGGTGATACTGTAAATTTATTATGAATGTTATATTTTCCTCCATAAATTTTTAATACTTCTTGTGTAATGATTAAAAATTCATCGAAATATAAACACTTTTTTAAATAATAACACAATACCTAAAATTTGACATAGAATGTCAATCAGTATTTTTTTGCAAGTAGTCAATAATGTTGTTTGCATTAAAAAGCTCATCTCGCATTCAATAGGAAAATAGCAATTGAAGCAACAGGAATGATTTTTTTGAATTTTTATCACAGATGTATTTGTTCATTTCTCAAGTATAATACCTTTTAATGATAAAGGTGATATTTTAAATATATTACAAATGATTAATTCCCGTCCGAAATTTTTTGTATATTTCTTGCGTTATGCAGACAAATTTATCCAAATATAATTACTTTCTAAATGTATGACATGAAATGACTGACTAAATTGTTGACATGAAATATATATCAATGCTTTTTACTGATCATCAGTAATGTAGTTAAAATTTTCTTAGTTTATATAAGAATAACAATTTCAATTTCAGTGCATGATGAACTTCCTTCTTAACAGAAAAAAAAAACTATCCTATAATATTCGCATTAAGTGCATTAGTTTAACTAGTCTTTCCCTTTTCTTGAACAAAATATTTTTCTTCTTTAAAGCATTTTATTTATTATAATGCAAATAATTAAATTATCACTTTAAGTTAAAGTGTCTTTTGTTCTTCTACTACAAAGTGTGCTATACGTACAGAAATGAGAAATAAAATTGTTAGTTCATTCATTTTTTTACAAATCTGGAAATTTAAACTAATTACAATTAAAATATATAATAAAACATACAAAAACCCATCTCGCGTTAGTATTCGGCAAAATTATTACTATCTATGGCTAAAATATTCTTCATCTTATTCATATAAAGCAAAAACTCTTGCTGAGCCCAAGAGTTACTCTTGTAGATCTAGCAGTATATCAAATTATCAGATGAAAAGCCATATTAAGCGTTTTTAAATTCATTTCATAATTAGTATATACTAAATTCAATATAATACTTTCAGCACGAAATTAAACTAGCACAACATCAGGACATTTTTTTTATAAAGCAGATGTACATCAAGCGGTTTCTAATTTTTCAATTATTGATACAGTAGTTGTTTCTAAATTAAAATTAAAAGGAATGTCAGATTTTTCTTTATTTGAATCTTTTGTTCAGCCATCTTGTTTGTAATTTTCAACTTATGTTTTTCAGTAGTTAATTTTAACACTAATTAATGGTCACTATATTTCGCTAAAATGTACAAATCATGAAAACAGAATTTGAGAAAAATTCGAAAGAGTTAAGGTATCTAAATAATTTTATTTGGCAAAATTTGCTCGCAGCATTGCAAACAAACACAAAAAATATATCAGTTAGTAGTTAAATTTAGTTTTTAAAAAAACTGAGATTTCAGAGATTACTTTTCGAAGCATAAATCAATAAAAGTTTTAAATAAAATGGGGGGAAGAATTTTCTTAAAGTTTTTACTATAATTAGCAGTTTTAATATCTTTTTCATAAAATAAGTAAAAAATTTCCTTATAGATATTATAATGAAATGTACAGAAAAAAATATTAGATTTATTTATTTTTCTTCTTCTGATATAAATGCCAGTTTCACCCTCTTTTCTTCACTCGGACGGAATGTCTAGTCAAAACAACAAATCAATCACTGTCAGAGGACCCACAACCCATTCCCTCGGTCTCGGGAACTACCTTCCTCCCTCAAAATTCACCAAACGCTTGAAAACGCCCCAGTCAGTTCCCTGTTGAACGGGGAAGTCTTGGGAGGGCCCAAACCAAGAGGTTAAGAGGAGAGTGGAGACAAAATATAAGTGCACATTAGTCACTTTTTAAAGTAAGAAATGATTAGGGGGCGCGCTCAGCACCCTCCGAAATACTACTAATAAACTTTATAAATTATATAATAGACTGACGGAGTTTGGTTCCCCTGAGGTTGATGTTCAGGTTGCTGGGGTTAATTACACGAAGTCTAGAGCAGAATACAGAAGATAACTCTTATTGGCAAAAAAGAAATCATGGGAACAATTTTGTAAGGGCTACCATAATTCCTGAGGGCCCATCGTAAAGTCAACATTCGGAAAAACCAAGAAGACCACTGAGATAATTGGCAACCCCAATGGCATGCCGAACATTACACACAGAGACAGGATTAAACTTCTGTTTGACCATTTCTCCCCCTGACGACTAGTGCAATCGAGACCGCTAGATTTGGAAAGGGTAGAAAAATTTTCTGAAGAGGAAGTTAGTCTGGTTATGTGTAATTTGAAAAAGGGAAAATCCCGAGGTCTGGGCATGTTTGACTAAAGAATCTGGACTTACATACATGATTTTAGCAAAAACATCTTAACTTCTACTTTTAATGACTGTTTCGAATACAATTATTTTCCTCGGCCATTCACGAACGAAAAAGTTATTTTCCCTTAAAAATACGGAAAAGATCCTGAACAGTGTAATGCATACAGACCAGACTGCCTCCTCCAGACTATTCTTGAGAGGTTATTTCAAATGTGATTCAATAAATATCTTGCCGATAACAACATTTTACACGAAAATCAATTTGGATTTGGAGAAGAGAGGAGCTGCAAATTGACGGTTTATAACATTACAACTAAACTTGAAGATAATAGAGAGAGGAATATTTACATAAAACAAAGTTTTAGAACTCAATAATGAAAAGTATTTTATCCTGGCCATTGCAAGCTGTCCTTGCGCCTGTTTCGAATGGTAAACCTAGAAAGAAATTGGAGAATAATACAAATGAAATTTTAAACAAAAAACTTATTAAACTTTCAGAATTGAAGGTGATTTTTAACAGAAGTCTCTGCTTTAAGATAGACATTAAAAGTCTTAGGATATCTAACAGTTTGAAATATCTGGGCCTGAATTTTGACAACAGACGGAACATATTTTAACTTTACATTCAAAAATTTTCAAACTTAAACAAAATTTTAGTATAATTGTTCAGGCTGTTTGTTTGTGATAATTGAAACGGTTCTACTTTATGGTACAGGAGTCTGGGGTGGGGCTCGTGACTCTGCAAACATTTAAAGACTGTATACTATGCAAAGAGTTTTCCTCAAAAATTCCATATATAGGTCTTTCGTTCTACTGAGGCAGGTGAGGCGCTGTAAGTAGACGAACTTTACTATAATGGAAAGTTTACTAACATTCCATTAAATTTAAAAACTTTAAAAATTAATCACCGCATATCAAACAGTCAATTTCAGTTGCACATGGACGGTTCCAGAATTAATGACAATACTGGTTTGTCCGTGTGCATCTTCCCAAAAGATGAAACTCTGGATATTTATCTTTTCAAATTAAATAAAAATAATATCGTTTTCCAGGTCGAGCTGGTGGCGATTGATTTTGGTGTCCGCTGGGCTTTGGGGGAGCATAAATCGATCAATATTCACAGTGACACCCGGTCATCCATCGAGGTTCTGAGGAGTGCCAGGCCTAGATATGCTTCCTTAAATAGCGTAAAGAACTTTTATGTGGCCGGTGATCTGGTGGGGTTCGACTGGATCAAAGTGCATGTCGGCGAGCCAGGTATCGAGTTCGCGGATCGCCATGAAATATTAGCTACCCTTGAGGGAAAAGTATTAATTATACCGACTCCCTATTCTTATATTAATTTTAAAATTTGCAAAGACCTTATCAAAAACTGGCAGATCAACTGGGACAATTATGATTCGGAATCTGGAGGAGGGTCAGGATTTACTTACTCTGTGAAGATAAGAAATTTTTATTTTATAGCAAATTTTTAATCTTCTTCTTGACATTGCACGGTCCATTCCCCTGTTATCTCCATAAATTTAAAAAATTCAATTCTCCATTATGCCCTTGTGGGCGACTCGGTGTTGCAGACCACTACACATTGAACTGCCCTTTAACTAAAGAATATCACCTAAAAGAACCTGTACTTCAACACTGCGTGACCTGGTTTAAAAATCTGAAAAAAACTGGGAGTGTCTCGTCTGGAAAACATTTTAGATTTTGTGATGCCTTGTGCAAGCTGAGGCAGCCTTACTTCTAATCTATTCGGTTTTTAACCTTCTGAAAATAGTGTCGGCTGTGGCGACGCCAATTTTTACCTTTTCACAAGTTTTCTCGGTTTCTCACTGGGTTCTGCCGGTCTTTTTAAGGGGGTTTCAATGTAAATAGTTTTGAATGTTTTAATATTATTAATTATGGCTGTTCTTTATTTTTTTCTTTTGTACTTGTATATACTATTCAACATTACTTGTGTTTATTCATTCTGTTGGCCACTGCCTTTATGTTTTTTTTATTTTTAAATGTAATTTTTTCTGAATCTTTTCTTTTGTCATAAAACTTTAATGTTTTTTTTCGTGGTGTGTGTCTTGGTTTCTGTGTATTACTTGCCCTTGGGGATTTTGATTATTATTTTTTATTGTTATTTCTTTGTTATTATTTGCCACCCATGTTTTGGATGTATTATGTATATATTTCATGATTTCTGTGTCCCTTCCGATCCGTGTAATGACCTTACATCCTTCCGGGTAGGCTGGGTCGGAGTGGGTGTTAAGAAAATATTATACCCCAGGCGCCACTCTCCTGTGAAACTCCAATTCTTTTAGGATGAATGTAAGGTCGTGGAAAACTTTAAGAAGTCGTCTGCTGTTTCTATTCGGAATAGTATTTACATATATTTTTTGAAATTAATTAATTAGGTAAAAGAAGGAACACAACTTCAAGCAATGAAGGCTTAAACTATCTCTGCTATGAAAATGCAGTTTCAATATCAACCATGATTTGAAATGAATCTAGCATCCGAAAAATTAATCAAGTTATATAATTGATTTACAAACTAGTTCGCATTAAAAAAACTAATGAATAAACATTATGAACTATTATATTCCATTTAAATAAACAAAAAAATTAGAAACTAATACGTCCAGACACAATGCAGAAAACTATCGACATTGCTCTGTAAATTTTAGGGATCTTTCAACCACCATCGTTTTATAGAATGTGCAACCCTTTCATAAAAGTTTTATGTTCATTTTAAAATATCTTGGCTTAACAAGCAACACCACCTATCTCAATTTTTAAAAATTTCGAAGAGGGAGGAAATAATCAATTTTTCGCAACCAAGAACGAATATTTCTGAATTTTTTTGTTATCTGATAGGAATATGCGGTCTCCTGTTCATATCGAATATTAAAAAAGTTCATAAATATTATCTCTTGGTTGCGATAAATTGATTATTTCCTCCCTCTTCGAAATTTTAAAAAAATGAGATAGGTGGTGTTACGTGTTAAGCGAAGATATACGCCAGATAGAATGTAGAATACATATTTAATGGAGTAAAATTTACAATGGCGCAACAGCCCACTTGCATTAATAACAACAAGAGAAACGCGTACCGATTCAGGCTGCGTGTCCTTTGAACAATTTAGGCAATCCAGAGGCACTGCATCTTATTTGCCATTCTCGCATCTGTCATGCTGCGATTAATGCAACACGCAATGATCATAATAATGAAGATAATCCTTAGACATTCATTAAATATATTAAATATATATTATGAATGTTATCAAAATTCAATTCACTTAGACTAAATCTATCAGCTCGTCAAGCTTTTACGATTTTGGTTGAACCTCTAATTTCGAAGAAATAAACATTTTTACTTTTTGTACGCTTATAAAAGCGTGTTTTATTTTTTTATTATGTTTAGAGTTCGAATATGACGATATTTACAAGAATTTCCATGAATAGAACTAATATTATTATACTAAATTGTCTAAAATATATTTTAATCCTATTCAGTTTTATTTAACTGCCTGTATTATTATAAAAATTAGATAAACTAAACAAAATTTAAAATGAAACAAAAAGAAAGAAAAACGTAAAGACAAAAAAACAG
>BGPR01001986.1:36965-74514 GCA_013235015.1 Araneus ventricosus | reverse complement strand
CTTTATATATAATACTATGAATTTTTATTGTTTAATTAATTTAATTAATTATAATTTTGTTAATGTATTCCTGTATTATTATCACCCGCAGCTTTACAATGCAGCTGACCTCATACTGTATACTTGAATTGTTATTAATTATAATATTTCAAATGATTGTCAAAAATGAATTAATGATAAGAACAACACATTTAGACTATCAAATAGAAGTAATAATAAGATGATATTTGTAATCTAGTACTTACTCTCTAAAAAGTTACGTCCAAATATGATAGACTTAACGTCAATGCAATTAACTGAATGTGCCAACGAATCTCTTTTCACATTCGTGTTAATAAGTGCAGTAACGACGCCAATTTTCGCCAATCCCAGCCAAATGCAGACATATTCAGGACAATTATCCAACGTCAGTGCAACTTCGTCGCCTTTCGAATATCCACAAGAAGCGAAGTAATTGGCGACTTTGTTGCTAAGCTCGTCCACCTGCAATAATAAATGTTAGCATAACAATAAAAAAAGTACCAGTGAAAATTTTAATTTGAACAATAAACACCTTAGATACGGACGATACAATGAAATAAATACATTGGGATTATTACATAGAAAAAAAAATGGAACCTCTAGTTCAGAATATCGTAAGTTGATAATATATAAATATAAAATAAAATAAAATATGAAATTAAAAAGCCAAAGAAATATAATACAATGTTTTAATCTGCAGAGCCATTTTTTGTTCTCTGTGCGCTTGGGCAAGTTTAACACGTTTTTCTTTGATTAATGTTTTATTTTTATGACGTCCCCTTAAGTAGGTAACCCTTGATGAAGTCTACTTGGTTGGATTCTTTTATTTTTGTTCTGCAATTTGCTAAATTAAAAAAAAATACTGCTCATATATAAAAAATGTTTTGTAGATTGATAATATCATTTTAAAAAGCAATATTTTGTCTCTTAACATGAAAAACCACCTATCTCAATTTTTTGAAATTTCAGAGAGGAATAAAAAACATCAATGTTTCGCAACCGATAACGGATATTTCTGCATTTTTTAACATCCGATATAAAGATGAGACCGTATGTTCCAACCTGATGCGAAAAAATTCAGAAATATTCGTATTTGATTGCGAAAAATTGAGTATTTTCTTCCTCTTTGAAATTTCAAAAAAATTGATATGTGGTGTTGCATGTTAAGCGACGATTTATTTCCTCGTCTGCATTTTTATAATTATATTTTGCTTTATCAAGTTTACAAATTCATCAAATTAAATCAAAGTCAGACAGAATGAGAGATATTTTGAAACAAAATTGAAACGAAAGTGTGAACAGACAAATTTGAAACAAATGTATGAAAAATCAAATAAATTAAAGAGAATACTGCGCATCCCAATAGAGAGTGCTTGTAAACTTACAGCATCAGCTGTTTCATAATAAATTTTGAAAAAATTATTAAAGCTGAAAAAACATATTTTTTGAATTTTAAAGTGGTGTAAAAATGTTTTCTCACGATAATATGCTCTGAAATTATTGAGGGAAAACAATATAATTTTTATCAAATTTTAATTAAAATTCTAAAAATTTTGAAAACCCCTTTCTTAGTAAGTACCTGCTCCTCAAGAAGAAACTGTGTGCCAAATTTAGTAGTTTTAGGTCCAACGGTCTGCCCTGTACAGCATTTTAAACAATTTTTACATCACTCATCAAACAATTGACAGATAGTAAGCCAGATTAAAGATTTATCATGTTAACATTTTCTCAGATGTTACACCTTGATTCCTAATGTTCAGAAACTATGACGAGCAATTGGTTGTCGCTACTCTTACATCTGTATGAAACTCAAATATTGGTTTACAGGATCGGCTACTCAAAAAGTTGCAGATAATAATATACACACGAGTGTACTTAGAATAGAATAGAAAATAATTATTTAATTTAACTTCAGCGATATGTTTGCTTTCCAAGATAACATACGACTATGGTTTAAAAATTATGAGGTCATTTCCGAATTCCGCAACAAAATTTTTAATAAAAACAAATTTCCAGGAACTTCATGTGATTTTAGCCCTTTCGGTACGGTGATTACCTCCGCTATAGCTCCACCACTTAACAACCGGACACGCGACTAAAGTGTATATATTGAGCGCGTGGACAGCCTTTGGTATTTTTTGTATACGTCTTACGCCTAAACAACGCTACCATGACATGCTCTTGGGAGAAAAGAGACTTTTCTTTAAAACAATATATTCATAATTTCTATGTAAACAATATATTCATAATTTCTATGGAAACAATATATTCATAATTCAAACACGAATAATTTGTATTAGATAACGATTAATTAATGTTTGAATTAATGCCACCGGCTTTAACCGGCTCTCGTCTCTGTGAGTGACATCGGCACTAGCCGGCGTTCGTCCCGCGGGATGCTTTGCAGATGCCTGCTGTAACCGGCGTTAGGTATGAAGGGTTAAATGACATACGATTTCAATCACATAACATATATTGGAAGATTGTAATATTCTTTGTAATAAACTTTACCATCTGGTAGGTAAATTTCTCGTCTTGAAAAGTGAAACATGTCCTATGTTTGTTCTTCTCAACGGTTGATCGGAAATTATCAATAAGTGTTCTATCAGACAAATGACCCTTTTTGATGAAAGACTGAGTCTTAAAGTACATATATGCGGCCCTGTAAAATAAAAAAGGAACTTTATTAAAATGCGCAGTACGAAGACATGAACAATTTTAATTCAACAAATACAGAAGTTATATTTCCAACTTTCAACAATAATAATCACTTTAATGAAGACCGCAGACATTACCTTAATAATCTTACTTTTTATCTGATTGCAGTTAAGGATGTTAGTTGTTAAGTTATCCCTCTTAAGTAATTTATTAGATACAAGTTTTAACGGAAACCTACATGTTAGAGGAACAAAATCGCAGCACAGAGGATTACTATAGTGCTTTCATTCTGTGAAATAAAAGATTGAGACACATTAAGAATGTCGAATTTTTTTGAAGCTATTTTGTAAAACAAAGTTAAAAAATACTTTATGACACAACTGAAAAATGTGATTTAATTACAGAGGCTTTAAAGCATCTATAATAAAGTATGGGATGACATGATTTTCTTAATTCAGTTTTCATTTATTAGTTTACATTATTTTAAAAGATAAATTCCATAGATGACTGAATAGATTTCAATCACCAAGTGCTGGTGCGTTTTGTCTGCTGCACTTTCTATACAAATGCACTTTTAGACATGAAATTAGATTACATTGCATTAAATATTCTGTATGCAAGCTCAAACACATATGTAAATTAGCTGCCCTTTGTGGCCAGCTCGTTTTTCGGAAATATTAATTATTTCTTATGACATTTTGAAATCTGAGCTATCATTTATTTACTACTGAGTAAAAGAAGCTATTGCAGCCTTATCAATCCAAAAGAAGAGTTGGGTAATTAATTTTGGAAGTTATTAGCTGCAAGGTATGAATTATGCACTGAAAATGATCGAAAATCAGACAAAATGTTCTTCATTATATTTCGAATCAAAGTTTTGAATGTTTTTTCATAAGCCTTTCACAGAATACGTGATCAAGATCTGGTAACCTTAACCTCAAGTCGAGCTACTCTTGCCCTGCCTTGGTGTTCGAGTCCCTTGAGGAATGATTGCAGCTGGAACACTGAGGTCTTAGTACTATCGGTCATCTGCAGCCAAGACCTGACACTTCCGAAGGAGATATGCAACATCTTTGGTGAGAGGTAACTTATTCTTATGAAACTTCTGGAATACTATATTTCTTAAAGAAAATTAGGTCAGTGAAGAAAGACTTATCTTCGAGCATTTCCATTGTGAAGGTAATAAGCTTCTTCTTAAGGTAATAAACTTTTTTATCAAATACAATCACTGCATTTCAGAAATAAGTAATTTCAAACAATTTTTTGAAAATTGTAGTGGTATTATTTAAAGCTTCGATTTTTTTTCAAATTTCATATTTAAGGTTCGGATTTTTCTTTACAATTACACTAATTAAAAGTCCATATAATTTCAACAAGTGCATAAGTGTGAAATATATTCACAAAAAAATCTTCTTTAAAATACAGTAATGCTTGAATCAGTTTAAATTATAGTATTATATACCTGGTAATTATAAATTGAATTTCTGTCTTTCATTAAGATTCTACATTTAAAATGTCTGTTTGTATTGTTCTATTGAAATAAAAGTACCGTCACTTACTGATATCTCTGAATATTTTTCTTTCAATTAACTTCAAATTCTATTTTAAAGCAATACATAAATAAATAAGCGGAAACTATTTGGATCAAAGGGTTAGTTCGTATTTCCGTAATTGAATAAGCGGATGAAATGTGATTTAGTAAACGCAACATAATATGATAGTGATAAAGTTTATCTTAAAACCAACCTTGAGCCAAAATAAAAAAAGTCTGCTTAAAATTTAAAATCTTAAAATAAAATCAACAGCAGAACATAGAGCTTTTCAAAATGTTTTAGTTAACGCGTTTGAATGCATGGAGAACTTCAAACAACAAAATTTGTTATTTTGAGATATAAAAGTAAAGGTTTCATTAAAATAATCAGAATTAGAAGTAAAAAATTAAAGCATATTCGAACCTCTAGTGCCAAATATCTTAACGTGATAATGTTTCACGCTTGATTCGTCTGTATTTACGTAAGTTTAAAAAATTTATTCTCAATTATAACAACGATAACATACACACAAAGGATGTGTTTAATATCGTAGCAACGGGAGTGCGTGTAAACGCAGTAACTAAAAATTTGAAAAGTATTGTTCCAAAATATACTCAAAACTATCTTCAAATATTTATAAAACCAGAGAAAGAATTGTCCGAAAATAAAATTACTATCCCTGAAAAGCTAATATTTAAACTTTAAAGTGGTGTATAAATTGTTTCTGTGCGATAATGTGATCCAAAGTAATTGAGGAGAAACGTTAAAATATTTTGATGTATTTTCAATTAAAAAAACTAATTAAATCCTTTCTTAGTGAGCTTTTACTGTCCGAGAAGTAGCCAGTGTCACATTTGGTAGACGGTCTGCCCCGTGGAGCTTTTTGAACGATTTTGCATCATGCATGTCACATCACACGTGACGCAATTTTACAGATAATATCCAAATTTTAAACGTTGTCATCTTAAAATATTTAGATTAGCAAGCTTATAATATCTATTGAAATAGGTCAAATAATCTAAACATAGAGAAAGATATTGCATATAAAATACTTCCTGTTCAATTGGTTAAATATTCAAACCTTATCAAACAATTTCATCAAACACAGAGCATAACTCTTTTTTTCTTTTAACCTTATCATTTTTTTTAATTTTGTTATGTGAAAACGATTGTCAATTTATTATCTGTTAAATTTTCTTTTTGGCCATTGAAAATTAAATTAAAAAATCATTCAAGGAGGAATTATGAAATTAGGAATTTTGACAGATTTCATAAAATTCAGTTCAGGAAACATTTTGTAATGTAAATAAAGAATTCTGAAGACAAACGGTATGAATAATGAAAGGTACATTAAAGTTCATATAAAATTTATTAAAATAAATATTAGTTAATATAAATATCTCAAATGTGGATATAAATATCTCAAATGTGGATATAAATATCTCAAATGTGGATATAAATATCTCAAATGTGGATATAAATATCTCATTGTAGATTTTAATATGCAATTTTTAATCTGATAAAAATAATCCTAGAACATAAATCAAGTTGCATTTAATAAAATGAAGGAATTACAAAGATATTTCTGATGCGAACAGTATTTGAAAATCAACCTATATAAACAATATTACTGGTGTGAATCCACCAGATAAAGCAACTTAAAGTAAATCGATATTTCTTCAGTACAATAAAAAAATAAACAGAGAAAAGCGAATATCATATTATAGTTGCTTATGGGTTTTTAGTTAGTAAACATGGTAATTATTAGTTACTTTTTTGCATTATTTACGAAATATTTTTATGCAACAATATAAGAGAAGAAGTAACAGTAAATAAAATAAATTATTCATTAAAGTTGGTTAATATTTGCTACCGCTTTATTCTTATTTGAAAACCATTTGTATTAAAATTATGTTAATAGAATCAATGGAATGTATCTAAACGAAATATTTTGTCATAGGGCTTAACACAAGTTATACAATAAATATTACTTGTATGTACGAATTATTTAAAGATATTTAAAATATTTATCGCCATATAAAAATTAATATTTTTTTGCATTTTCAAAAAATTTTCTTCATAAATAGGCGCATGGTACTAATAATCGGAACTGCTCTTTTCATTCGAAGATAAATAAAAATCCGGTATTGTCCGAACGAAGCGAGAGGCTGTTTTAACTCGATAGTTCGGCATTTCGTCAATTTGCTTGCAACTGTGTTTGTTATGCAGGCTCGGTCGAACAAGTTGAATGAATGAAACTTTGAATTTGGTATGAATATTCATTTGAAACTACATAAGTGTAAGAACTTTTATTCCATTTAAAGTTGGTGGCCGTTTTAATGGTTCCATCTGATTGATTAATTCGCATTCGAAAAAAAATAGCTAAATCTTTACGGACTGCTATGAAGAGCAGGTTGTAGTGGGGTTTTTTTTTTTGTTCCTTTTTTTAGCTTTTAATAGTTCTGTGAGCAGTAAGACACGAGTTCTACTGTTTACGGAACTGCTAGTTTAGTTTCGATAATTTAGAAATTTCTTTTATGACGTTAATAGAAATTAGTTTATAGGGGCAGCGTGTTTATGGGAGCAGGTTCTCTGCTTCATATTAGGTAGATGTCGAGTTCGACATTCCATTCTACTGTAGATACATAGGTTCAACAAAAAGTGCTAGGTCTGTAGAAAATCTCAGCACGGGCTTAATTTCCTACAAACTGCATTGATAAATGTTAGGAGTGTTAAAAATATTTCATAAAATATGAAACCACATCTCTTTTGTAATTGATCAAAAGAAAAACAAGGAACGTTTTTTCATTTAATCTGGTTGTCTTCTAATGTGTAAGAAAGATAAAAATTGCTTTTTTCTAACTATAAATGAATGATAAATGCTATTCTTATCGCTAGAGCAAATGTATGTGTTTTATTATCTACTTAAAATTGATACTTTTGTTTGTGGTTTTTTATGCTGTATTTATCACCAAAACTAAAGTCTTGAAAAGGAAATAAATTTGATTAAATGTAGAAATTCATTGAAGGTGGATGATCCCCAAAATGAAGTCGCTCAAGACGAGACTTCAACACGCGTTTCAAAATTCCAGCACATTTCACATTATATAGAGCACGATATCGTCGATAACATGTCGTCGCAAACACTACCTGTTCTCTCGAACTTTTGAATCAAACGATTGATTGTCGACACACTCGGACCTGTTGTCTTAAGCTTAAACTCAGTCGCAAACTTTCTTTGAGTCACAATTGGGCTGTTGTTGTTCGAATAATACATTTCAAAAATGAAAATGCGCTCAGAAACGCTATATCTCAATATTTTCACTGAAAAATAAACAACAAAAGCCAACTCAATGAGACTACGCAAAAAAAATCCGCCAACGCACTGAATCTAACCGCGAAGTTTGAACTTGATACGCCAAACAGTTTTCGAGAAATTGACATTTCTTTTCAACGCGTTAATTACTGGTCACACTGTAAATCGAGATAACAGCGTGTGGGTTAAAGCAAAAGCAATACCAGGCATTTCAAAAATGCACGGAATTAAATGTTCATCTAGGTTTAGAATTTTTTTACAAATGCTATAGCACCAATAAAACAAAATATTGATACCTTGCTAGAAAATTGGACAGAAAATTGGATTGTAGTGAAGTATGATGAAAGTTTATATGCAGAGAAGTTACACAAGTTTTAGGTAATGATATTGAAGTTTCTGCCATGAAAAAGTCTGGAAAATTTTGGAAATGGCCTAAATGAGAATATAAAGTATTCTACAACATGAGTGAAATCATTAAAGTAATTCAGCCACCTACAGTTATAAATGCTCGCAGAGTTTTTGACTTTCCAGATTTAAAAAAAATATATGTGTTATGCACGGGACATGATAACAAGTGCTAATATTTCATTTAACCCTCCTGGGATCAGGCCCGAGAAATCACTGCGAACTTTTCTCCTCCCATAACGGCAGACCTGAGACTGTCTCGGTAAAGAAACATCCCTTATAAGTGTCAGTCCCGAGATTTTCCTTCTACCAGTTTTTCTTTTCCCCCCAAGTGTTACGCGGCGACACAATGAGAGGGAGTGTCTGCGGTCAGGGGAGTGTCAGCTTCAATAGATCTAATCTTTCAACACATATTTCGTTTAGCAGCGTAAAATTAGGACCAGATATCCCATGGTCCTGGAGTAAAATTGAAAGCGCACTCTCAGTTGCTACTGTTTAGATTTAGAGAGTAAATGTGTATCCAAAATGAGTGTCAATTAACGAGCATAAAATTGAACGCTTATAAACCTTGAATTCACACATATATGTATTATTATTTGCCTGATCTATAAGATTTTAAAATTTTCTGATTTAAGAAATGTTTCTAATTTAAAAAACCAGAGAAATATAAAATTAAAAATTAAAAAATTGACAATTTTCTCTTTTATATATTACTTTCATTTAAGGATTTAGAATTCAAATTGCTTTTTAAACTTAATTTTTGAATATAAAATACTATACATATATACAAGATTTGCTTAACATGCGAGTACGTTTATACCTTTCAGTGAAAACTTTCCTTGTTTTCATTTATTAGTGTATTTAAAAAGGATAATGCACAAAATGTATGTAACCAACGTGTTGACCTGTTTCATTCTGAATAGATTAACATTGATTATATAAAATCGTATATTTTCTTAACATAATATTTTGTTATCATTGGGAATTTTAAGGCAGTTCAGCATTACATAAGATTCTAGCTTCGGATTTTTTGAATGATAAAATCAAATAAATTTCTTCCTTATTTTATGAACATGCACAAAAGAACAGATAAAACTAATTTAATGACAACTCAGCAAGTAAATTTATCCCATAGAAAAATTATAAAAAAGAGCATAACCTAAGGGCATCTATGGTAAACCTACAGAATTGTATTATAAAACAAGACGATTAAACAAAATAGTGGAAGATTTAAATACAATACAAATTTATTATTTTCTAAATGATATAAAAAGTATAACATTTTTATAAATAACTAGGAAGCAATTGGTATAATAAAAATAAATGCAAAACGCCGAATATATAATTAAGAATTTTAATGCAGTTAATGATTATAAAAGATTTTAGCAGAACATTTTTTCGGATTTATCGACACCTATTAGACGTACATCGCATATATACGAAACGTGGCGAAGGGGATATATGGTCAGATCTGTCAGCAAATTTTTTTAAAAAAATCGAATGTGATATCTTATTTTGAGCTTCAACGGTATTTGGATTCAGCAGTAAATAAACAACGCTAAATTTAATTTCCTAAGTCAGCATTTTTGAGAAATGTATTACTAACATTTAGTTAAAACTTCTCCAAATAAAAATGTTACCGATTACGATATTGGTAAAACTATGTTTGTTGCTCATAGAAAATATCGATTCTGACTTACATGAACGCACCTCGTCAGAGTTGACATTTTGTCATAGATGCAAAAATAGTATTTTTTATCTTTGACAAAATCGATACAAAAATAGTTCAAAATATGGCCTAGCGAATTGGGAAAGTGTGATTAGGTTGATATATTTTGCAAGGAAAAGTCAAGTAGATTATAAACGACAAATTGGCAATCTTGTAAAGAGGTCAAAACTCTTTGACTAAAAAAATTAAAACAAAACAATTTTATTTAACTATAAAGTATTTTTTAAAAGTTTAAAAGTTAATAATATGAATAATATTTTTTCACAGTATCCTTCACAAATTCCAGGATCCGATGCTGCATATATTTAGTAAATAAAATTTAAATATTTAAAATTTAACCAATTACAACTTAATTAATTAATTTAAAGTTAATAATTGTTTTAATTACTTTATTCTTAAGTTTTAAGATTTCAAAACACGAAATTTTTTTTCTATAGTGGCCCCCCCCCCCTTAACGGATTCCTAGATCCACCTTGATTGCAAATACTATGTTATAAAAATTTAACAAAAAAAATCTTATTCACATTCAGATTAACACCAGAAATAGTTATCTCGTAATCGACAGAATAAAAATATTTTTCAAATATGTATTCAAGAGAATCCCATGAAACTTACAGATTTAATTTGCAACAGTAAGACTCATATCAAAAAAATTTTTTAAAATTAGCCTTCTAAATCAAAGTTTATGTAGGGTGTTAAGATAAAATTCTTAAAACGTTCCCCGGTTCCCATTCCGACCTCAAAAAAGGGTCTTCTTACAAAGAGGTCTTTTCACAAGAGATCCTTTCACAAAGATCAAAGTTCAACAGAAGTCATCTGTCACTGCTGCCCGATGACAGGTCTAATAGCCCCCATACGGCGCGCAAATGACGGCAGAAGGGGGAATACAATCCTTTGTCCAAACCCTGACAGTTTAGAGAGAAGAGCTGTTCTTTCGGCTTCAAGATTTCGTTAAACGTAGCATTTTGAATGCCTGCCGCCAGGAGGGTTTTAATATTAAACTTGCAGAAAATTTCTTTACGGTATAAATTGGTACTAAGAAAAACAAAGTAAATTTGCAACAGTTTCTGTTTTGCCATAAAAATAAACGTAAAAAATAAAAAAGATAAAGTTTTTGTGTTATGCACGGGACATCCAATTTCTGTTAAAATAAATCGTCTTTTTTTGAAAAATTTTGTGATATTTTATTTTTTTTCTCAATACTTAATAAGAACATTATGTAGATATATTTTTTTCAAAAAGAAATTGAAATGCAACAATATTTTCCCAATTAAGGAAAAATATGTTGATTGTAATGAGAAAACTTAAAAATTATAATGCTGACTTTCAAGAATTGATTCCATATTAAAAAAATTAGCTAAAACAAATATTTTATGTCATTTCCTAAGGTGTAACTTTTATACTTTAATATTACATAAATAAAAAACATATACAAGTTTAAAAAAGTTGGGGTTCAGAGGGTTTACAGTGGAGAATGGCCCATAGACTATTTGCCAAAGTACATTTTATTATTTTTAAATAATGAGTGTTGTACAGTTTAATATTTGCATGTGAATTTTGAGGATACTTTCAAAGAACAATGCAAAATTACTTTAACAGATTTTAGTTCAGAAACGTGATGCATTTAAAATGAAATGTCGAAATAGTTAATATGTCAGCAATGATTTCATTAAAAAATAAAAGGTTAACGCTTAATACAAATAGTTTTGTTAAGATTTCGGTGGATTTTCAGAAATAAAGTAAATGGTAGAAAGGTTTCTTAAAGTTAAAAAGACAAAGCAGTGTACTTGGATTTTAAAAAGTTGAGTTTTTTTGTTAAAAACAAGTCGATAAAAAGGATACCCTAAAGCATCTATAAGAATATAAGTTATAAAAAGAAATACAAATATCAAGTGCATAACTATAAAATCACATAAAACTAAAAAAAATTAATTAATATTAAGGAATTTTGACTTATTAGTTGTTAAAAGTACAATTTTTTTAATGCTGTATGCTTTTTACTTGTCAATTAAAGAATGGATCGGTGCAGCAAGATTCAGTGTGAACTGTGATACCAACAACTCAGATTAAAAATAAATTGTTAAATCTTATGAATTTACATTACTACTAAAGCAAGAATCTATATTATATAAAACGCTTATGCGTGGCGCAAAAAGGACCTTTATTTCTTTCTCCCCGTTGGCAACGATCAGTTTGTTTACCAATCTCAACCCTGACTCCGAGGTTCTTGAATTGGTTTGAAGTCGGAAACAGCGAATTTTGTTTTTAATTTAGATCGTTTGAATTAAAAAAAATTGAGTCGTACCGTTTGGGTTAGACAAATGAATGAATGTGTGCTTAATACTGAATGTCCTTTTCACTTAAAAGTTTCTGAAAAATTGGTTTATTCATCTCTCGACATCTCGTATGTTCTGAGTTCCATGTATCCAGAGAAAAATAGTATACCTTCCTTCACTTAATAATAATTGGAGGGAGTGTGTTTACATGTGCAGAGGCAACATTTCGTTTAAAAAAGTGCACGTTTAAGATTTTGAAGGAAAGAACGTTGTTTGAAAATTTTGAAAAAGGGTAGGTATCTGATCAATAATAAAATGCTAAGGATAAATAATTATTGTGGGTTTTAATTTAGAATAGTTAATATGAACATCTTTCCAGCCTCTATTTTCTTTAAACTGTCCTTTTTTAGTTAAAAGGTTGCAAGATAGGTTACATCTTTCTGCGACAAGAGACGATCAAGAATTTTCTGCGATTTGAAACACAAATGACTACACTGAGAAAAACACTACATCTTTCTTGACTAAATAATTATTGTAATATGCATGTATAAAAGTGGGAGAGATTTCCTGAGCAATATTTAAATGAAAAGTGGGAATGTTTAAAATTTGTTTTAAAAAGCAAGGATTTTAGAAATTTTTGAAAAAAAAAGCTATCTTATCAATTATAAAAGGCTGAAAGTATGTAATTATCATGGGTTTTAATTTTGAATAGTTAATATGAACATGTCTCAAGCCACTTTTTTTCTTTAAACTGTCCTTTTTTACCTAAAAGGTTGCAAGATGGGTTATATCATTCTACGAAAACTAGAATTTTCTGAGATTTAAAACACGACTACACTGAGAAAAACACTATCTTTATTGACTCAGTAATTATTGGAATAAGCATGTATACATGTGGGGAAGCTTTTCTGAATTACATTTCATTGTATAGAGGGCATATTTGAAATGTTGGTGGAAAAAGCAATTTTTAAAAATTTATTTTGAAGATTTGGAAAAGACTATCTTATCAGTTTTAAACTTAAAATTTTGGTGGAATGAAGTTATGTTGAAATAAACTGTTGAATAAATAGTCAAAAGTGTATGCCAAGAAGTTTTAAATGACTGATTTCTGATTGATGAAAATAATTTTGATTTTTAGTCATCTTTAAATTATAAATATTACCTTTCAAATTTCTTTCTAACATTTACATATATATCTGTGCTACCAGAAGATTTTAATTGTAGAAACTGATGAAAAATTAATTTTAGTAGTTCATGCAATTTCAAATAATTTAAATTTACTTTTAGTAATTGATGTACTTATAATTTCCTAATACTAGCAAAAACGGATAACTTTACGGCAAGCGAAGCGAGCTGGTTTCACATAGTGATCCCGAAAGAATCACAGCGTGATTCTTGGATGCTGGTGAGCGAAGCGAGCAGGGGGTGTTATATATATATAGGGTATATATTATAGGGCAACTTTATATATATATATATATATATAAAATCTTTATATATATATATAAAGATTTTATAACAACTGTGCTAGGACACCCAGTGTCGTCATTGTAGCGAGAGAAGCAAGCAGGGTTTGCGTAGCAAACCCCGGAGAATTTCGCTGCAATCCTCCTGGGTGTTGGCGAACTTTAGCGAGCAGGAGGCAGAGCCCTCTAGTCTTATTTAAATGTTACCTAGAAGTGTATGTCAGTACAATGTTCCATGCCTGCTCATTTGTATTCCAAAAGCTGTGGCAAAAGTTTTAGTTGCCTTTTTTTGTAATGCTTATGCACTGTCCATCCATCAGTGTTCCAAGCAGGTCAATAAAAAGGGGAGGAAGGTGTTGGATAAAATGTGGTAGAAAAGAACAGCTCAAACAGTTTTGAAAAAAATAGGATCAATCTGCTTTGCAGAGTTAGGTGTAAAAAAAATAGAATTGGTGCGGAGGAAGCCACTTAAAAACAATATTCTTTTAAATGAATTAACTTAATGATCTGCATTAGAGTTCATAATTCTATATACTTTTTGAACAGTTTTGGGCTATAATTTTCTATTGTGAAAAGATATCTCTAGAAATAACTATTTGTTTTTATTAGAAAACATTATAAGCCATTATTTCATTTCGTTTTCTGTAGGCAATACTTTCGCTTTTGTTTCCATTTTTAAATTTAAAACTGATTGAGTAAAAAACTGCACGTTTTAGAACACTATTACTGTTCATGATTTGCATACATTTCATTCACAAGTATATTATTCTTGGGCCTTGCATAATTAAAATTGTTTTTTAAAGGTTTTAATTTTGAGATAAAGTGATCAACATTGTTAAATTAAACATTAAAACTATGAAGAAAAGATTAGCATATTTTCATTTTCTTAAAGATTGTGGTGTGTTTAAATAAAATTGTGTTCATTTAGAAATCTTTGGAGATTCTTTATTGTTTATGGCAACATGTGTGTTTCTTTCAATATTTTTGTAAATAGAAGTTCAAGGTATACTCTCAACTATATCATTACATATCTGTTAACAGAAATTAATAACCTAACCTAATATAGATGGTTTCCCAATGAAATATTGCATATACGTTTATTTTACAATCATAGATATAAATAAGTGAGGTACAAAAGTAAATGCAATATTTGTTACAGCTTTTTTTTAAAATGAAGCTGTCATTGAATCGAACCTAAATTTTTTTGCAAGTGTTTCCCCACCCACCCCCTTCCTAAAACTTTACTGAATTTTAAAACAATATTTGTTGAAAATCAATTTAACACTATTATAATCGTTTTGTTACTTTAAGGAATGGTTTTCCATTTTTGATGAAATAAAATGCCTCTAAAATATAAACTATTTCTTTGCTTTTAGATGGCATAGTTTTAGATAAATTAAAAGAAATGAGTCCATCAAAAATAGATGTTGAAATTCGCTGTCTGAGCCCGGAGAATGGTGGGTCTGAACTGTTCATGGAATATTTCCTGAAAGCTTTGTCTGAATCGCTGGAAACAAAGAGAAATTTCGAATTAATACACTCTTATTTGACCTTGTTTCTGCAGGTAAGAATAAGCTCTGTCTTGAAAAGCATTCATGAAAACCTCTGATTTTAAATATTCATTGCACACTGCAGTTCAAAAGCTCCTTTGGATTTCTTTAAAAGAAGAAACAGATTTCTTTCAATGATGTATCTGATAATATTTTAAAGTTTTTTTTATTATTTTTAGAAATCTAAAAATAATTGAATTGTATATTTAATCTGTGAATGTTTGGTTTAAAATCATTATTAAAAGGATTCTTTAAAAAAATATGTGTAATTGTTTCCTAAAAAATAACCCTTATAATTATCTAAATCAGTTTTATAATGTCACAAATATCTGTTTTTTCTTTCAACAGTAATGGTAATAAAAAACATTTAATCTCAGCAGCTTATTTTTTGTATCTGTAGTACTTTATTTGTATCTTTAAAAAAAACCATAGCAGTTAAATGAATTTGTGTACATTTTATTTCATAAATTTCATCTTCCTGGTTCAGAATTTTAAAATTCTTTACTTTGTTGCAGATTCATTATGAAACAGTGGCTAAGTCAGAAAAAATGGTTGGAATTCTACAAGAAATCAAACGGGACAGATCATGGGATTCTCTGAGAGAAAAATATCAACTGTTGCCTTTGTCTCGGAAACTATACCGGAAGTGCTGTAATTTAAGAATGCATTTATCATGGTAATTATCATTCTAAAACTTGTAATATAGGTCTACAAAAAAAACTTTGTAAAATTTTTTTAGTTTTGATAAATGATTTTTATATTATTTTCAGTGCTGATTTCAAAATTGAAATTCATTTTCCTTCCCCTCTATCACACAAGATTTTTTCAAAATCAAAATATTCTGACATTTTCATTTTATCGCCTCGTAAATACATGTTTTACATTTATATCCTAGCTTTTATGATTTAAATGATAAATGGGCTTATAAAAAAGTTAGAGAAAACACTACCACAAAAAGATTTTTATCTATAAACTTCATTTCCCACTTTTCCTCTGGTGAACTTGACGGGGATCGTTTCTTTTCAACACCCAGCAGTAGTCAGCTATCTTGTGTAAATTCCACCTTCCTTGATATCACCTTTCCATCTCCTTTATGTCTTGGTGAAATCTTTCGCCTTACTCCTCTCACCTGCATCTACATTTCCAGAGAAATATTTTCGGGTATAAATGGAGAAAATGATCTTTTAAGCTGATATTACATCCTAATATCTTGAAATTTGCTAACATTTCTTCCACAATAGGTATCTTAAGTTTAGATCTTTGGTTTCCAGAAGATATTACTAGTTTCAAAAATATTCAGGATTTTCTTCCTTTTGTTTCCATTTTGAGCTCAAAATTTCCATTCTTCATCAATTTTTTGACGATAGGTCCTATAAATCCCCCTTCCTTCAGCTTTGGATGAACCCCGGAACTGTTCATGAAGGCATTGAACCCTTTAAAGGGACATTTTTTTCTAGTAGTATTGTAGTAAAATGGCTTTGAGGTTGATATTCATTTAAGAAAAGAAATACATTTATCTTATTCGATGAATATTAATTATAAAGTCCAGGCACTTCGTTTTGGTGTGAGAAAAGAAATTGGAACATCTAAGGATTTTGTTTCATTGAAAAAATTGGCGAACTTATGCCAAGCTTAAAAAATGCATTTAAAAATGGATGAATTTGGTGTTAAGTTTACTTACCACGGCCTTATAAAGGGTTAAAACGTTCTGCTTCTTCTGGCAATACTTCAACAAATTGCTTTAAAAGGCTTAATTTTATATGAAGCGGTATTTTCCAATCTGGAGAGGACAGAACCAGTATACCATGAGGGAGGCTGGCAGATGGGATAAAATTTCTTCTTTTTGTTCTTTAGATATCTTTCACGTTACAAAATTAGCAATCATCAGTATGATTTTTAGACTCTCCAGACCATTGTTATATTAAACAGAAAAGTTTACATTTTACCTCAAAATCATAGTCTTAATTCTTCTACACAAGTAAAACAAACTTTGTTTGGGACCCAATTTCATGCCAAAATAAGGAATGTATACTTTTACAACAAAATCTGAAATGTTTCCTTGTTTTTTTCACTGTATAGTTACCTCAAATATAGCAGAAACAATCTAGAGAATTAACACATTCTCTGGAACCCATTTCTATCATCCGCGACTCAATCTAAAAGTAAAAAGGACTTCTACTCAAAGCTCGGAGTTGTGTATTAGTGTATGGAACTGAACTGAGAAGGGGAAGTAGGGAAAATGGCAGGAAGTGGAATAATGCGGGGGGGGAGGAGGACGGGCTTGTGATCCAGCTTTAAAATTGTTTTCTCTGGCTGTACTGCTTTGTGTAATAGACAGTTTACCAGATTAGAAGAGTTTCTTAAATAAATGATATTTTATTCTTTCTTGGATAATGTTTATAAAGAGCAAATTACTATTTTAAATCTATTGATATGTTTAATAAGTTCATGTGAATAATATTATATTACTCTTAAATATATAAAATTTGTTCATATTAGGCCTGTGAATTGTGATAAACCTACACGTGATGGATTTTTAAAATTTATTTTTCTTGTAATTAGCATCCAAAAATTATGAAAAATACTATCATGTTATTGCAGACCTGTGTAATCTTAGACCATGTTTCATTAATGTACAAACATCAATATCTGTGGCACAAAAGTGCACTAAATCTGTGCATAGATTCAGTACTTCAGATTGAAGATGTGTACAGTTAAAATGTGATAATTGTAACAATTTTGTAAAAAATGTTTTACTAAATACATTTTGTAAATATTTGTTGATGTAAAAATGCCATTCATGTTTTTTCGAGAAATGGTAATAATAAAAATGTTGCACCTTTTTAAAAATATTTATACATATTTTTAAAATCCTGTATCCATAGAACCTATTTTCATATACCAGACTTATGGGAAATATTTGAAAGATTGATCAGTAATAACTTATAATAATTTAGGAGAAAAAATATGCGGGAATATGTAGCATTATGATACGCAAAAGGGAATCACATTATTAAATGCTGCTTAAACCCGAGGTACATGGTTAACATTTGTGCAAGCTTTGAGTTAATCAGTTGCCTTTCCATAGTAAATTTTTGGTGTTTTGTCTACATTCCATTCGTACTGTTTTCAGAAATTTGGACATCCGTGTTATCATATTAACTTTCATCCTTTATTGCGGTAAAAATCTCTCTCTCTCTTACTCTAATTTTAAACTCTGCTACGATAAGTTTATAATAAACTTTATTACTAATACAAAAATCTAAATATTCAATCATTAGTCAAGAAAATGTTTCAGTAAACAATGGCTTTTGGAAGGAAAATGTGCACGATTATGGTACATATTACAATGAGTTTCGAAGAAATTTTTATCCCGGTAGTAATTTTAAAATGTGAGTAGGATGTATACGTCCTGTTAGTAGTCAAAGGGTCATCAAGTGAAATATGTAGGGCATGTTGTTCGTCAAAGACGTCGAAAACCATTGGAACTAAAGGTAGAAGCCTTAAAACCGAGGGAAAGCCTGTAGTTCGACGGAAGTACAAATCTTTTAACGAAAACGGATGCCAGAACAGTTTTAGGATTGGCCGGGTATAAAATCAAGCCTATGTTTTCGTCCCTTGCAGCTCCCTTGACTGATTCTTTAAAAGGAAAAAATCTAAAAGGAACTGCTGTCAAGACGGAAAGTTCTCAAATCTCTTTCTATCGCTTAAAAAGGCTCTCGCCAATTTTCCTGGGCCGTTACGCACTTGAGCATAACCACCAATTTATTTTACAAAACGATTCCTCCGACCAAGAAAAGGAGGCTGTGTTATCACCAGTGATGTGGTCACAAAATAAACAGTGCCGCAACGCTCTCGGATCGGTGAGAAAAATCGCGCTATTTTAAGGACGTTTTTACAATTTTTCTTGTTTATTTCTCGTGAAAAAAAAAGCAGTGCCGGAACAGCGTTCCGGCTCCACTACACCCCTGGCTACCACAGATTGATGAAAGTGCAAAGGGACGTCCTATTGTCTATCCCAGCAAAAAGTTCTCCGAAGTCTAAAATAAATATGGAGTTAGTGAATAGTGAGATGGAATACGTGACCATAATTTTCGCAATTCAGAAATTGAGGCATTATCTGGATGGCTAAACCTTTATTCTACAAACGGATCCTAATCCACTTGTATGGCTTAATTCGGCTGCTGGAATAAACCCTAAACGTATGCGATGATTCCTAACTTTACAACCATTTCACTTTCAGATTAAGCACCCCTTGGGATCCCATCATAAAAATGCAGTTGGATTAAGTAGGATACCGAAACCTAACGATCCTTCGATTGTCTCTATCAGGGGTGTAGTGGAGCCAGAACACACCGGAACACCGTTCGGTCAATGCCTTATTTTGCCACGAGAAATAAGTAAGAAAAAATTGTGAAAACTTCCTTAAAACAGCGCGATTTTTGTCGCCCAGTTGAGAGCGTTACCTTGCTTTGCGGCTGCACCACTGGTCTCGTATAATTACAGAGGCGGCGCCTGAAATTTGACGACGGGGAGGCAAGACATCTCCGACGGCGGTGGGGGAAGCAAAATTTCTCAAATTCAGGTAACTTCAAAATAAGACACAATAATTAATTTTTTATTTGATTAAAGGTAATTAAATATCAATTAGCGTATTCAATTATAATAATTAAATATTTGCAAAAACTAGCTATTTGTATAATGTGTTGGTGCAGCAAGAATTGTCTGATTGGAACGACAAGTAATAATAGAAAATGAAGAATTATAAACATAAATCTCGTAGAAAATGAAGTATACCGCGATGATATAGGAAAAAAAGATTGCAGATTATATTATCTAAATCTCATAACAAAATAAAATGGCCGAAACAAGTGAAAATAGTTATTAACTTATTTTTAAACCTATAAATGCACATCTGCATATTTAAAATAATTATCAAAATCAGAGGATTATTCCCCCATCTCCAAACACTGTACCGATGTGGACAGTTTTTATTTCATATGGAAGCTTATGACGTCTAGATATGTCATCAATGGTCGACTACCCCGTACCACCCTTCATTTTCGAGAGAAACCTAAAAAATACTTAAAACCATAAGACAGTCAACCGAGCCTCAACCGCTCGAACGATTTCGACAATTTTCATTTAATATGAAAGCTTATGACGTCTAGATATATTATAAATGGTCCCCTGTACCTCAGTCTCTACAACCGCCAATTTATTTCGCCAGGTTGCGAGAATAGCCACAGGCTATTAATCTTACGGGCGAACAGCTGGTCGTCGAAGGCGGCGAGTCTATATATTTAAAATAATTTACAAAACCAAAGGATCGGTTCCCAACCCTTGGACCGATTTCGACAATTTTTATTTCACATGAAAGTTTATGACCCCGAGATATGTCATAAATGGTGGAAACGTTTTTAGAGAGATATCATACTGCATTTATGGCTCTGAAAACTTACAGGCCCAGTTGTGCAAAATATTAGAACTCAAATGTGGATATTTCGTTTTATATCCCGTTCCACTAATCTATACACAGTATTTAAAAGTGAAAATGTAGTGGTTGTGAGCCGCGAAGCGCCGAGGTTTTTGGGGGCAGTGCGAGTTCGGCTTATGTCTATCTCTAAACGAGAAGGTTTGTGTGTCTGTTGGCGATCTACAGAACAAACCGTTGAACTTAGAGCTACCGAATTTGGTACAGGTATACTTTGGAGGGTGGGAATTTGCTCCTCCGAGCCATTTTTTCCAATTTTTATTCAAATTTTAATTATTTAAAAATTAAGCGAGTTTTTGGCGGTTGCGGACATTTTTTCGCGAAAAACTTCCGAAGTAATTATCGCACGTAAATTATTTTTTATACCATTTTAAAGTGCGAATTTTCACCTTTCTAATGATGTCACTTTCGCCCCCGTTGATTATTTCGGCGAATTTTAAAATTGTTTTAAAAGCATCATCTATTGCTCGCAAATCGGTGAAGGTCGAAAAGGTCACGGAAACTTAAATAATCTCTTTGGAAGTGAGGGAGAGAGGTGTCCCCCTTTTCCCCTTCTCGGGATGACGTGGAAACACTTCGCTGTATCAGGCTATAGCGAAAAGATTCACAATTCACTGAACCCAATTTTTTTCCCCCTCTAAATTTTACTTTTCTAATTTATTAGGTTAAGATAAATGCTGATTTTTTAAAATTTTCAAACAAACCACTTATAAACATTTTGAAATGTGGAAAGTGACCTTTCCTCTGATATTAAATTTAATGCTATGCGATATTTTTTGCGGAATTTTATCAAACTTTTATTCCTGTTTCAAATTATACATGCTTTACTAATCCTTCAACAAACTTAATTAGAATACCAGAATCAGAGAGAAACAGATAATGAAACATCAAATTAAAAAAGAATTGAAACAGCTTTTCGCTCTTATGAATATTTATAGATAAATTTATAACCGTTTTCTGATTGCGTACGATTGATTTTGTTCCAAGGAATGTCTAATATTGGCTTTTACCATTTTTGTTAAAATTTAAGTGCATTTCAAAATTGTAGCAACATGTTCAAATTAGTATTTGAGAAGTTGCAGCTAATAACTGCATTCATTTACTGTTTTTTGAATTTTAAATTTGATTTATGAACCGAGAAACTTAGAATTTATGCATCGAAAGGTTATCTTCTTGAACTTCTGTATTCTGGATGCATCACTATTTCATTTTTGATTTTGGAACTCATCGTTTCATCTAAAGAAATAAAAAAAACTTATTTTAATGACATGTTACTAGATTTATAATAGTCATTTGTTTGAGTTTTCAGTTTTTTTTCTCTTAAAAAAAGACAGTTAATTACGTTCAAAAATTTAAAGAAGTAATTACTTCTTCGGATAAATAGCTTTCATTAAAAATTATTAACATTAAATAAAACAATAACAACTATTTCAAGCAACCTACATATGTTGTATTTAGTTGATCTAACTGAATCATTTTAAGTCATAAGTTCTAATATGGGCGAATCAGCTGGTCGTCGAAGGCGGCTAGATTATTATAAAGCAGAATGTGTGTGTTGGCGCTCTATCGACGGCTGCGGCTCTACAGGGCAGACCGCTGGACCTCGAGCTACGAAATTTGACTCAAGCATACTTTGGAGGGTGGGAATGAGTATCTCGAAGCTATTTTTAAAATTTAATTAATTAAAAATTAATCAAAATTTCTTCGTTGTTCCTTGAAAACTTTCGTAAATATTACAGTACAAAAATGAATTTTACACCATCTGAAAATTCACAAGCTTTTTATTATTATCAATTTTCTTATCAATCTTTTTAATGATATAAATTAAGTTTACGTACAGTTTGTCTCTAATTTTAATAAATTTGTAAAAATAATTCTAGGCATAATTTACAACATTACTTTTCATTATTGCAATCTGGTTGAAACCGTTGTCAGTGTTCACACAAATAATAATTAATTACGTGTTTCACTTGCATTGCTGAAAGCTAAGGTGGTAAATCCTTATGGATTATACATTTTTTTGGTTTCATCAATTTTTCTCTGAAATCTGTAAACGAAGTCCTCTAAGGTAGTAATTATATTGGAAATATATCCAGTAAGTTGAATGATTATGGTTGCCACGTTTTAATTCTTTTTATCAGCATGTTTTAATCCAGCTAACATGCTGCAAGACTTAAATTGTGCCGCGCCGTTTCCATATGGAAATCAAATGTGTATTTTGTATAAGGAATTAGAAAGTAAAGTTGGTGCCGACGACTTGCAATTAGATGTTAGATGACACTTCAGTTACTTGACTCCATTAGGGACGTTCATCTTGGCAATGAACAGAACACGGGTTAAATTTCTATCACAATTTGAAGTTTAAAATCACTTTGTTTGCAGTTATCGGAGATCAAATGCCAATAGTTAAAATCTGTTAATAATTTCATTGATGAAATGTAATTTTTCATTGAACTCCTGCCAGTTGAATTAACTGCTTTTAAATTTTAAGCAAAATTTAAAGTTGATGTAAATATGCCGTTACTTTCTCAACCAAGTGCTTCTGTGGCAAGGTCGGGAAAACGCCGGCGCACGAACACAAACTTCTTGTATTACAGTTGGTTTTCAAAGAAACGCAATCAGTAATACATCTAATAAAACAGAGTAACCCAATTAGTTTACTAATTTATATTTAGATGCATTCATGACAATGACAAGATAATTGACGACGACTAATAATAGTTAAAATAGACATCTTTATTCGATGATAAAAATATAAGTATATATAAATACAACCGATTTAATCTTAATCCTCGATTAAACATACTTACGAAATAGAATTAGCCGGGGTCAGCAGAAGGGCGATGATAATAGTAGTTCGTCATTTATATCGACATAATAATAATATAATACGTTCGTCATAATAATACTACTACACATTACTGTTACCTACGTTATCACAATTCTAACCGTATTTATATTGGTTAAAGATGTGACGTTTATAGAAGCTATTATTTAGCATAAACCCAAACTGGTTTGCTTTACTGATTGATTAATGTTAGATCTCGTCTAACAATAACCATGATTCGAAAAAGGTTGATCAAAAAGAACATTTTGGCAATCAGTATTTGTCGCAAAGCTAACAAACATCCTCCCACTGCCAAAAGGGACTTTGAAGAAAAATATTTCCGTTCTGCTGACTTACCATAACATTTTAATTTAGATCAATAACAAATTAGATTACAGATCTTTGGTGCAAACATATGCACTTACTAGTTTCAAATTTAGAAACATTTAGTTTTTACTAATACACAATAAATTTATCATAAAACACATTCACAGACCAATTTATATTATATCGTACATCACTTATGTAAGTCTTAAAGTAACTTACAAAACATTTAATAACAAATATTAACTATAGACGGTATCACTAACATTTTTCCTAAATATCACATCAACAAATTTTTCTAAATCGTGCTTAGGTGGTGATTTCGTAAAAATGTCCGATAGATTATCTCTACTTTTCACATATTTCGGTTCAAAAAGTTATTTGTACACTAAATCCCTAATAAAAAATAGTTTAATATCGATGTGATTTGGCTGATGATTTTCTACTGGAGACTTCACAAAATCGATGGCGGCAAGATTATCAACATAGAATGTTGATTTTTCTTGAATATCTTCGATGATTTTTCTGTCACGGCATTCACCTAATATTCTGTCAAACCACGTCATTTCTTTAGCGGCTTCAGTCAATGCTATGAACTCAGCTTCCATGGTTGACAGGCTGATGCATTTTTCTTTAAAAGTTCTCCACATGATTGGTGCTTGGCCTATAAAAATGATTTATCCTCCCATCGACACACGGTCATCTCTACAAGCAGCAAAGTCGGAATCTGAAAAAGCTACAATTTTGAGTTTAAAACAAGACAAATTTTATTGGTAGAAAGAAGTGGATTTAACATATCCTAAGAGTCTCAATAAACCTTTCCAATGTTCTTTACCAGGGTCATTTTGATATTGACTCAAAATATTTACAGCGTAACTGATGTCAGGTCTAGTATGATTAGCAAGAAAAGATAGACAGCCTAATAAATTCCTATAAGGAAATTCTGCCATTTTCTCTCTTTCATGATTTGTTTGAGGACATTGGGATCTGGTAAAAACGACACCTTTACTGATGGGGAGCGAGGAAAATGGGATTAAATATTCAGAGAAACGTCTATGAATTTCATCGATATACACACTCTGATGGATAAAGACCTCCTAATTTTTCTCCTCAAATTCAACACCAAGGAGTCGGCGAGTTTTTCCCAATATTTTTTAAATCAAAATATTTTTGCAATAATTTAATTCATCTCATTAATTTTTCAATAGACCTACCAATAAAAACAATATCGTCTACGTACAACAAAAGTAACAGATCGTTTTCATACGAATATATACAATTGCACCATTCAAATTTATTAAATCCAAGGTTTTTAAAAGTATTGTGGATTTCGAAAAACCATTCTCTTCCAATCTGATGCAGACCATACAAAGCTTTATCAAGTTTGCAAACCATCCCTTCCTTACCTTTAACTTCAAAACCAGGTGGTTGTTTCATAAAGACATCTTCTTTCGATGGGGCGTACAGATATGCACATTTAATATAGCACTGTATGTGAACCCAGTTTTGGCCAACAACTAATACTGCAAAGAAAAATCTAATTGGACTGAAATTCACTACGGGACTGACAGTGTCATCATACGAAATGCCTTTTATCTGTTTGAAACCTGGTCCCACAAGCCTAGCCTTGTATCTTACAACTTCACCCGTTTCATTCTTTTTGAGAGCAAACACTCATCTGCATCCTATTGGATCAATGTTAGGAGGTAAATCTACTAAATGCCACACTTTCCTCTCCATTAAATTCTTCTTGCATTGCATCCAACCACAATTCTCTTTGGGGAGATTTTAACATTTGGTTATATGTATTCGGGATTTTTATATCTAGTCATGAACTACACAAACTAGAGTTGGGCAAAGGATATGGACTTGGTTGGTTAGGAACAATACCTTCATAAGTGTTGCTAGCTCTAAAATCAAAAACTGAAGGAATATATTCTATATTTCTATCCTCACAATACTTCTTGGTATCAACCGACCTTATTCTAGTATTACAGCCTTTTTCATAATAATAAATCCATCTACTGTCATCTTTCTCGGAACTGCCTTTCGTATCCATTCGACACATTTTACTTTAGGAGACCCACTTTCTTGCTCGGGAGTTAGAGCTTTAGAAGTTTTAATACAATCTGAAACAGAGTCAGAATCTAGATTATAACCTGAGGGTAACGAAGACCTAATAGTCACCATATTATAATCCGCACTTTCATCCACATTATTGGTGCCCATCACAGCTGCACTGCCGGATTTAACTCCACGGTCCTCTTCACAAAAACTTACGTTTATAGTTTCAATCACTTTATCAGTGTCAGGGAACCAAATACGATAACCCTTTGTACGAAAGGCATACCCAATTAAAATACCTTCCTTGGCTTTGGGACCAAGTTTAGAAGATCGTAACTGACGTGGGAGACCTACATACGCTGTAGCTCCAAAAGCTTTCAAATGTCGAACAGATGGTTTATAGCCTCCGAATAACTCAAAAGGGGTTTTTACTTGGTTCTTATGGCATATACGATTCCAAACATATGTGAAACATAAGATTGCATCCGGCCAAATTTTTTTATCCAAACAACTATCAGCCAACATGCATCTGGAACAATATAATGCCGTCTGATTGTATCTTTCAGCCACACCATTTTGCTCAGGGGTATAAATATTTGTGAACTCATGTTTAATACCATTGTCGGCACAGAAGGTTTTAAAATCATCATTAGTAAACTCCGATCCATTATCAGTTCTAATGCATTTTACTTTTCTACCTATGAACCTTTCCACACGACTAACATGATTCTTAAACACCCTAAACACTTCGGATTTTTCCTTTAGTGGGTATACAGATGTTTTCTTCGAAAAATCATCAATTATCGACAAATAATATCTTTCACCGTTTCTACCAGTAACTTCAATAGGACCCCAAGTATCCATGAAGATAAGATCGTTAGGAGCTGTAGATCTAACAAAGTTTGTTGACTTAAAAGAAGTTCTCCTGTGTTCATATAACTTGCATACTTCACAGTTTAAATTAGAATCCTTTATTTTTCACGGTATTCTGAATGGTATGAGAACCAATATGTGCTAGCCGACTATGCCATAAACGTGCATCTAATTTTTGGACAGAATTTGCACTAAAACCGACTTGTTTTCTATTGGGAATGTTAGGATTCACTACATATAAGCCATCTCTTAAAAATGCTTTAAACAACAACTGGCCATTCTCCTTTACACGGAGTTCTCCCTTACCACTTTCAAAAACGACACTCTTTTTATCAAGTCTTGGGACAGAAATCAAATTACGGTTTAATTTAGAAGATTGCATAACTTCCCCAAATTTTAAAATTCTATGCCCAAACCTTAAATTTACAATACCTTTTCCTTCTGTAGGAATAGTTACTCCTTCAACAGCAACAGTCATTTTTTCATCTGAAATGGGAACATATTCATTAAAAATGTTTTTGTCTTTGCAAAAGTGATGCGAAGCAGCTGCATCAAACACCCAAGTGTCTGAAGCTTTTGACACTTCACTCGTACAAACTTGAATAAAATATGACATATTACCATGAAATGAAGGGTTAGTATTTTGTATTTTAGTCCTATGTCTCGTTCGTCGCTGGTTGTTGCTACTAGGGTTTGGAGGAAAGGTATCAGACAAAGAACGTCCACAATCTTGGGATGTAGATGGAATTCAATCGAATCCACTTGATACGGAAGGGACTTTCTTTTGCAATTCAGGGCATTTATTCCGGAAATGTCCAGAACGATTACAATGGAAACAAACTAAAGATTTACGAGAAGAGGAAATACTATGAGTTTCAATATGCTCTTCATTGTTATCACTAGCACGCACTTGAAGGCGCGACTCTTCAGCCACCAGTTCTAATTGTATCTCATTAAATTTGAACTTATCGTCATTGCACCTCAAGATACTTTGTACGATACTACCATAACGCGAGGGTAGATACTTTAGTAATTGGAAGCACATGTAATCTTCATCTATTGGATTATTAATACCTTTTAATTTTTCCTGCAATCTTAACAATTTGACTGCAAAAAGACTAATATTTTCACCAGGTAAGATTTTGCATGCAAGAAATTCACTAAACAGTTGCATATGCCTTGATCAATTATCAGGTTCAAAAAATTTCTTCAAACTATCCCAGGCAACTCGTGCATTTTCGGTTCCTTCAATTATTTTTCTAAATTCTGGGGATATATTTAAATATATGGTTGAAATAGCTGTACTGGCTCTCAGCCTATACTCTTTTAAATCTCGGTGAGTAATGCCCTTATCAGGGTCAAGTACAGGAATCTCTTCAGTTCCAGTAACACCCCAACAATCTTTGTCGAGCAATCAACATTTTATATCTGCTGCCCAGTTAGAATAATTGTTAGCATCTCACTTTTCAATTTGCACGTTAAAAGTTGTCATGTTTATTCGAGGGTATATAATACTTAATTGTTAAAGAAAATAGTCAACAAGTCATCAAATACTATGACCCTCCCCTATTATTAATTTTCCTATCTCGAAAATTTAAATTTATAGGATCATAGAAATAAGTCATTGTCAAAACGGCTAACCGCCAAAACACGCAGCATCCAAAAAGAAATTTACTTAAACAAATAATTAAAACTGTGGGTCCTGGACCCATAACCAAAACTTGTATTACCGTTGGTTTTCAAAGAAACGCAATCAGTAATACATCTAATAAAACAGAGTAACTCAATTAGTTTACGCAATTTATATTTAGATGCATTCATGACAGTGACAAGATAATTGACGACGACTTATAATAGTTAAAATAGACATCTTTATTCGATGATAAAAATATAAGTACATATAAATACAACCGATTTAATCTTAATCCTCGATTAAACATACTTACGAAATAGAATTAGCCAGGGTCAGCAGAAGGGCGATGATAATAGTAGTTCGTCATTTCTAATAATACTACTACACATTACTGTTACCTACGTTATCACAATTCTAACCGTATTTATATTGGTAAAAGATGTGACGTTTATAGAAGCTATTTAGCATAAACCCAAACTGGTTTGCTTTACTGATTGATTAATGTTAGATCTCGTCTAACAATAACCATGATTCGAAAAGGGTTGATCAAAAAAGAACATTTTGGCAATCAGAATTTGTAGCAAAGCTAACAAAACTTCACAAGTTCGAATCTGACCAATAAGGGAGAGTCGTTGGATAACTTACAATTCCTACTTTTTTAAGAATTCAAACTTCAGGGAATATCTTTAAAAGTTTTTTATAATATTTAGCAGATAATTCTATTTCACTCTTTATTTTGATACTAATTTATCATCAGAAAAATTTCAAATAATTTATATTAAATTCTCCTTATACATACAAGTAATCTAAGTCAAAAAGTATAAATATTCTTTTCGAAGACCTTTAAATTGCTCACATAGAAGAAATATTATTCATTAGTAATTTTTAAACAATCCTCCTATTTGTTGGCATATTTTAAACATGTACGCAAACAATTCTAGATAGTGTGAAAGAAATACTGACCCAAAATTTTCTCTTAAATAGATTTTATCAAATCTATTAATTTCATTTCGTCAAGATTCAATTAATGAAATGATTTTTGAGACTCCATTATTGAGTGTAGAACAACAACAAAAATTAGAAAATACCTTTCTTAAAAATTTTACTAAGAAGTATGTCAAAGAAGCTAGTTTAGCAATTTTTAAATATATTACGAATGCACATTTTTTAGGGTTTTTTTTGCAAAGCATCATATTTCTTAATTTCTTTCTGGTTAGAAGAGAAAGTTATTTTGATAGTAGATTATTCTAATTGATATATACTTCACACCCAAATATGTGAAGGAGGATTTAACAATTTTATATAAACTTCCATCGATTCCCATTAATGCCATATAATTCTAAAAACCGGGGCCTTTTACATCAAACAATTTTAGTAGCACATCAGGACAATTTTTTCCTGCGAGAAAACATCATAGAAGTACTAACCTATGGAATGCGCACCGATCGCCAAGCTAAGTCAAGACAAAAGTGGTTTTTATCACGTGACTGGTAGACTACAACGATCCTTCCCCACTGAACTTTCAATATTAATCTACGGGAATCGTTTTTGAAGAGCTGCTGTACTTTATAAAAAATGGTCAAAATCTGCTGTGCTTTTGGATGTAACGAGAAAGTCCCAAAAGGCACAGCTAGAAGATCCTGCTATTAGGCCAATTCTGGAGAAGAAACTAAATTCAGAAGATCGACCATCTTGGCAAGAAATCGCCCCGGAGAGTCCTGCAACAAAGCGATATTGGACTCTTTGGGACTTCTTACACCTTAAGGATGGTGTTCAATATCGTAAGTGGGAGGGTGATGATGGAAGCTTTTGTCGTTGGCAACTAATTCTCCTTAAAAGCAGAATTCAAGATGTTCTGCGAGAGACTCATGACAGCGCAAGTGGAGGGCATTTTGGAGTAATGAAATCTTTGAGCAAAATTCGAGAGCGATTTTATTGGGATCGACTTCGCACCGACGTCGAAAAATGGTGCAGAGATTGCCACGCTTGCGGAGCCCGAAAAGGACCTAAAACAAGAACTAATGGTCGAACAAGGACAAAATGTAAGTTATTATTTTTCAACAAACATTGACTGTTTTTTAGGTTTAATTTTGTTTATGAACGTTAAAATTTCAACATTAATAAAAAAGGCGATATATAGATTCTTTAAAGTGCGAGTTCTATATTTCGTAGAAAGATGGAGAATGTTTTAAATTTTTTTTTATAAAAATGTTAGTTTTTTCACAAATTATCATTGATTTATTAAATTAATAAAAAGAAGGACGGTCTACGAGATGCTATTAAAAATCGTATCTCTTTTAAAACAGAGACAAAGATTATCTGTAAGTGTGCTGTATCATCATTGCAGCAAACTTGTTTTGCAATCGTGGTGTGAAGTTTGTCATAACAACTTCACAGCAAAGTTCTTTTGCAAGTGGGTTGCTCGATTATACTTTGTTACTTTGCAGAAAGTTTGCTGTAAAGTTGCCACATTAAGTTTGTCATGGCAAGCTAATATCAAGAAAAATCAAGCTTGCTGCAAGTGCACATGCTAAATGGGTTATGATAATGATAGCTGTTAGAGAACAATTGATTACAGTTACATGAAATCAATTAAATATTTTTAATCAAAGACTAACAGCCCTTACTCTGATTTTAAGTAAGCAGTAACATATATTATTATATCCGCAGATATGAAATTTATTTCGCTACAATTCACTAAAATATTTTTATTTAAATAGTTTTAAAATAAGAATAGTTTAAAGATTTCCAAAGGTTGCCTGATTCGTTCATAAAGGTTTGCCTTGACTGGACTGCAAACAGTTGCCTAAATTGGACCATTCAAATCAATGGGATTATTAGCTGAAACTGCAGGAATAGTTCAGAAAACAGTTTATCACCACTAGTAGTTCTCATAAATTGGAAGTGGAACAAGACAAAGAAAAATACAATAATACATCACTAAAGCCATAAAAAAAACTAAAGATACGTATCATTTATATCATTTGAGGAAACAAAGGAAGAAGAAGTGATACAGTGCATGAAAGAACATACTTGGGTTCATGCATTGTGTGCTGGTGTGAATATGAAAATCAAAATTATTTTAGCTCTAATTTTGCTAAAAGAAATTGGTGGTCCAGTCTAGGCAACCATATTCCTTGATTGGACCGCGCGATGACACAATATTTTAAAAAATCCTTTAAAATATTACATGAATTATGAAACATATTCGATAATTCACACAAAACTTTGATGCTGAATTATTTTACTTATCACTCTTAGAATTTTTTATGAACGTGTTTTGATGCAGAAAGCACTACATTTATTCATTTATTTAAAGAAAAGCACACTACAGAGAATACTCCATTTACAGAGTGCTATAAATAACAAACACAAAAAGAACAAAAGCCACAAAGAGTAAATCACAAAAATGCACTAGAATATAATAGGTTGAACACAGAGAAAACACAAAATCATAAAGATTTTGCAAACGTATACATAATTAAAAACGAAAACACATAATCACAAGGCATTAAAACACACTAGGATTCTAAAAGTCGTAATTTTTTTTAAAAAAATTAACACATTATATTAAAAGACCATTTCCAAAAGGCAAGGGTTTAAAAATCAAAACGCACAGCACCGAATCTTCAAAAAAACACCAGGAGTTTAAAAGTTTTAAGATGAAAATACACACTTGAAATGAAAATAAATTGCAACATTTAAGATAAAAATAGGTTGCAACACGGCGCCGAAAGCAGAATACAAAAATTAAACACAACATATAAAAAACATTTAAAAATGATCGAATACATAAGATCACGGAAAATTAAAACGCATAAAAATAAAAAAAGCTGGATATTTGTCGAGAGTAAAAAGGCGAAATAAAACACATTATGTATTTAAAAGTTGTAAACATTTCTATTTAAAAACACCAGGAGACATATTACAAACATCAAGTTCATCAGAGAATCTGTTAAAATTTTTATAAAATCTGTATAAAGAGAAATTGTTAATATAATTAAATTCAGAAAATACCTCTTGAAATGAACTATGGTACCTCAAAGATCTGGCAGGTACAGCAAAATTTATAGAGCTCAATATATTACTACAATCGATAAAACCATTAATAAATTTGTAAAAGATGAAAACGCAAAAAACATCTCATACAGAAAACAAACTAGGCATATTAAAGATTTTACTTAGACATGAAGAAGATTCATCTTGAACGTAAAATCTATTTTTCTTATAAAGTAAATATCGCAAGAAGTTCGTTTGTATTCTCTCAATAATTTCAATTTTGTTTCAGCAATATTCTAGATTGGATAGGACATGACCGTAATACAAGACCTTCAGGGCAAGTTCGTTGGGAAATTGTCTTGTTTTGCAATCAATATATTGGGAAAAATCAAGTTTAGTGTCAAAGATGATACCAAGATCCGTGACTGAATTTGAGCGTGATAAAAAAGATTGTTAATTTTACATACATGATCCAAAGGTTGAGCTTTTCGGGCATAACTAAGAAGACTGAAGTTTTCAATGTTTAGGTGTAATCCGTTGTCTGTGCACCACTTAAAAATACAATCAAGATTTCTTTGTAAAAGAACAGCATATAAATTGGAATGAATGGAAATAAACAATTTCAAGTCGTCAGCAAATAAAAGACACTCTGAGTACTTAAAAACAAAAATAAGGTCATTAATGAATAAAATGAAAAGCAGAGGTCCAAAATTAGATCCCTGTGGAGCACCGGAAGTACTTATAAATTCATGAGAAACAGCATTATTAAAATAAAAATAGAGTTTCCGATTACATAAATAAGAAAGAAGCCGATCAGTCAGGTTTACATGAAAACCAATACCATGTAACTTTTTTAAAGGAATACCAAAATCGATAGAATCAAAGGCTTTAGAAAAGTTGGTGTAAATAACATCAAGTTGAGAGCCAGATTCAAATGAAGAAATAATCTTATCCGTCAAGCAGAATAAATTAGTTGTTGTTGAGCGCTTTTTTATGAACCCGTATGCAGATATAAAAATTAGGTTTCTAACTTGGTGGAAAAGCCTTTTATGGTTTATACTCTCGAAAATCTCAGGCATAGGACTTAAAATAGCAATGGGTCGATAATTTTTACAATCCTATGCATAACCTTTTGTAAAAATAGGAATAATACTTGCTTGCTTCCAGACATGAGAAAATATTTTTGTTCTCAACGACAGGTTGAACAAAACAAGAAGGGGATAAATGAAAAATTCTACGCATTCCTTAATAAGAAAAGAAGGAATGTCATCAACACCACAGCTAGGGAAGATTTCAATTCCCTGATAGCCAATACCACATCATCATAGGTTACGCTTTCGATTTTAACAAGATCACCGACGCAGTTGCTTTGTATTCATCATCTCCATCAAAATCTGTGCTAGGTTGAAAACTGAAATAAAATAAGCAGCAAAAGCATTTCCGATATCGCCATCATTTTCGTAAGACGCAGTATTATAATATAAACTCTTCGTCGAATTGATGCTTTTATTTTTAAAATAAAACCAGAATTCTTTATGATCGGAAATTAGATTATTTTCTTTAAGCCGTAGATATGTGTCGCAATCCTTTCGGATATTATACTTGACGAAAGATCGTAAATATTTAAATTCATGAAATAAATCAGGATTAACACCTTTTAAAGCTAATTTCCGGACCGAGGTCTTCCTGGATTCCATTGAGTACCAGAAGGGAAAACTCACAGAAACACTTTTTTAGAAGGAATAGTTCTGCTGTAAACATCGTATAAACAATTATAAAAGCTAAACCTACATCATTTATGTCATTAAAATCAAGTAAAAAATTCCAATCAATCTCTCGGAACAAATATCACATAGCTAAAAAATCTACCCTTGAGTTGTCAGTTTGGTGAATTATTCATATCGCCCCCCCCTCCATTTGTGACAATAATCTTTTGAAAGCACCTGAATGAGCTTCCCTTTCATAGAAGAGGTTTCAGTGGGGTCTACAAGAGAGAACAAAGGAAATCTAGTTTGAATGCTCATAGCGGCAGCGCGGATTTTGGTCATCAGATCGTAAAGCTATGTAACATAAAAATATTTCTTAGTTTGTTCTGAGAAACATTTCCAAGTTGCAAAAAAAACTGTTGCTCCCCATACTTGATTGGAACCATTTTAATTTTTAAGAATCTGAGGAATAAGAGTTAAAAAAATGCACTTTCCTTATACGAAATTTATTGATTCCTCAATTTTTACGCTCTCTGGCAATGGTGCCGAGGGCATTCGCTAAGCGAGTCACGCCCCAGTCACGCCACTGCCTGTGCTAAGTATATTTCTGAACAAGGGTCAGACATTTTATAGAGTTTAACAGCTGAATCGAGCAGTGAAAACATTTTGTGTCTTTATTTTCATCCAAATAGCTATAACTGTTGCAATACTTCTAGTTAAACAGGTGTTACTGTTATTTTAAATTTGGCCAATAATATTTTATTGAGCGCAATATTCTTTCGATAGTCTGAAAACCTGACGACTTTTCTGTTTTTCAATTCAATGACGAAAATATCAAATATGCAACTCTTCAGTACATAATTTCTAACATTCAATTTTATGTGTTTATTGATAAAAATAGGCAACATACATTTCTCAGTTTGAAACCTTTTTATGGTGACAGCAGATTATATGTATACAATAAAATCCAAACTTTTTCGATTACTTTTCTCAATCAATCTCTTAAAATATCATCAAAATAGAAGTACGCGCACGGCGGTGAACGTGGTATCAGGACTTCAACAAAATGTAAAAAAGTCCACATACAGTTACATAAATGAAAGTTGTAGAAAAGAAATCAAATCAGAAATGTATATTATTGAGATTTCCCGCTTCTTTTTCCTCTCGACAATGATATTTGAATTGTAGGAAAACAGTACTGAGTACCGTTAATCCAAAATAATGTTAAAAAATTACCTTGTGAAATTCATTGCATCGCAAGCAAAGAGGCCAAGAAATAATTTAAGACACGCTTGAAAATAATAATTAAATAAATCATCTCCGCGCAACACGCGAAAGTAATGACGTCACCTGTCGAGCGGAAGAAATAGGATTGCAGAAATACATGCTGTGAATTGAAAGTATATGACGTCACCTGCCGCAAGGAAAGCCACGCACTAACCAATAAAATTGAAATAATGCATTCCAGAAGTCTCGCGGGAGAAAACTCGCTAGACAAAAATCTGTTTGAACTGACAACGGAAAAATTAATTAAAAAAAACGAAAAAATATATTTTAACCGCTCTCGTTTTAAAAACGACAGATACGTTCCAGTTATAAGCTGAAAAAAATTGAAAATGGTAGCGTTATTAGAACGTCGGATACGAGAATTTTAAGAAATCCGAATGAAAAATTAATATAAAATTGACTGTTTTTCATAATTTCTCAAAATAAAGTAAATTACTTTACAAATTCAAAACAAATTTCATTAGACCAGAAATCGTTTGCTCTTTCCGATGGTGTATCTATTATTTTCGCACAATTATTCGAAACCATGCTATTGAGAAATTAGTGCGAAAAATCACCAAAAAAACACAAAATATTAAATAAAAATTATTCTAGAAAAGATTTTAAAATTTGGGCTTTGAGGTGCATTGAGTCACCATTACGACAACCTCTGTGCCAAATTTCAAGGCTGTAAGTGCGATAGATTCGTCTGGACATCTCACGCACTCCCCTTTATAAGTTTAGATTGTACGGGTATTGGGTAAGCAAGTACTGACTTTTCAAATTCAAGAGTTGATGCTGAGTTAAACGATTTGCATGGTTATAGTTTTCTTTTTTAATACTATTGTAATAAATCAAAATAATTATGATATATATAATATATCAGTGTCCTTTATCCTTTTAACTGTTACATATATTTTAATATTCGTAACAAATAAAATTATATATTTGTAGAATTATTAAAATGTTTGAAGAAAAGATATTAATTAGATTTAAAAAATAGTTCGGTCATAAAAAAAATTAATTAAAAATATCGTTTAGCATTAATTTTTTCCTAACGTTGCCTAGCAACGGAAAATAATAATGAGATTGAATGTAATGTAATGCAATGAATTCGATGTAAGTCAGTGATTGTAACGTTTGTGATGGAAGTGTATGTGTTTGTTTTTCATGTTTGTGCTGTGGTAGACGTCCAATAAATATATTATTTTTGATAAAGAAGGCTCAACGTTTCTTCATACTATGCTGCAATACATCACAGTCTTATAATGGAGGTTCCACCGAGATATTTTAGTTATGAGGAGTGCATTCACGAATTCGATGATGCTTTGGCAATAGAGTTGCTGAAGTTTTGTAAAAAATATTTCGATGTCACTGATGAATGAAGATCTTAATGTGTTTTATTCATTTCCTGATGAAGTTCCTGTGGCTGTTCGCCGGAGTTAGTTTCTTAGGAGATAATTGGAAATCTAGTGCATTACGAATTCGATGATGCTGGTCTCCTTTGCCAATAAAGTTGCTGAAGTTTTGTAAAAGAAATTCGCCGATGACTTACATTTGTTCACGTGTTTTACTCGTTTCCTGACAAATTTCTTGTGCCTGTTTGGAGTTAGTTTTTGGAGGAAGAGATGCTAAATATTAATGTCTTTCATCACAAGCGCCATTTTTTATGCGGATCCGTCGAACGAAATTTTTCAGATACCTGAATTGCTTCCAAGCAAGTAATTTGTAAAACGTTATTTTTGCTGATATTTGATGAATATATTTATGTAGTACTTTTTATCATATATTTATTGAACTTTATTTATGTTTAATATTCTTTAATGATGCAAGTTTGTATTCCAATGTATTTGCGCCAAAAATATTGAGCCTAAATTTATATTAGCCATTTGTGAAAAAGTGATATTTAAAAGTTAGTTTTCATGTTTATTTATATTAATTTGTTTTGGAATACAGGTTTTTTCTACGAATTTAAAAGTGATACTTGTATGCCATCTTGGCATTTAGAATAAACAGAAAAGTTATCGCTAATTTTGGTTGCGAAACTGGTAACTATGCTTTTATAATTCTCGCCAACCAGGTGTGTGGATATATAGTAACGTCAAACTGCCGTGTGTAAATTAATTATATTGCCAAACTGGCATAAGTCTGTCATACTTCTCGCCAACCAGGCTTGTGAATAACTATTAACGTCAAACTGACATGCATAATTGTACTGTATTGTAAACTGGCAATGGTTTCTTCATAGTGCTTGCTAACCTAGCGTGTTGATATATAGTCATAACGTCAAACTGACATGTGTAATTTAAATATATTGACAATCTGGCAAAGATTGGTTGGAGTGAATTTTAAATTTTACAGACAGATTGACAGTTGGATTTTTGATTTTCTTCAATTTTGAAAAGAGCAT